>JARYGA010039408.1:0-27968 GCA_030545235.1 Helianthus tuberosus
GAGATGAAGGTATTAGATCCATTATAAACGGATCATATGAATGTAAGTATTATTACAAGTTTGAATAAATATGAATATTGACCTGTTACAAACGGGTCGAGGAAATGAGAATGTTATGTAAAAGTAAAGTATGAAAAATATGGACTTGTTAGAAAGAAGTCAATTATATGAATAGTTTATGAATCGAGAATGGATAGTTACTTAGTAATATGATGTACCTATCAAAGTTAAACATAGATGTGTAGGTATAGATTACGAACTGAGATCATATAGTCGACGAAGATAATATGAATGTTGAAATAAACAAAAAGGAATGATATTAATAGGATGTTGTAATTGTTTCAAGTAAACAAAATGGTATATTTCACATGATGTACGAGTATTAGAATGATGTATGAACCATTTGTGACAACTCGTATTTCAGAACCTATTTATGGGCTTAATGTAACGAATGTGAACATTATGTGACTATGTGAATTTGATGATTAAATGGAATGTTATGTTATTGAATGTTATGTGAATATGTGTTGTGCTTGTATGTATGTACTAGAGTCACACGAAGTAAACCGATCGCACAACATCCAACCGAACGCACAAGTCTTTGGGTTGTGGTTCCTTAACACCCTCGGCCCACACCCTTTTGGTGTTTCAACCGAATGGGCAGCCCATTGTGATGGGTTCGGCCCACCCCTCACACGCATAACCCCATGAAGGGGTTAACACTTCTCATTTGTTGCAAAATCACATAACACACACAAAACCCTAGTGCTCTCTTCCTTTTCTCTAGAACTCGACGGCAACAACACCCCTCTCCCTCGAAGCTTGTGATTCGGATTGCCCTCACCCTATCTCTAATCGGTTAGTGTTCCATCATTGTTAGTTTGCTTAATATATGATACTTGATGTTATGCATGATGATTGATCCTTGATGTTGTGATAAACTATGAATACATGATTAAATGATGTATGTTTGATTGTTGTCTCTGAGTGATTGATCCGAACCCACATGATGATCATGAGATTAGTGTTTGGTTTAGAATTAGGATTTATGTGATGATGTTCTTATGAATAGGATTGCATGATTTAGATCTAGAACCTAATAGATGTAATCGGCTGTTATGATAAAATCAATTGTTCTTGAATTGATGATGATTAAGGTAATATGAATATGCATGATTGCTGAGTAGTTATTGATTTGATCTAAATTGAAACTGTCAAAACTGTTAGCAAATATTACGGTGATAACAGGCTGGGAATTTGGAAGGTTGTTACACTTTTAATCGCGACAGTGGTTGCGAGCCGAGACCGCACAGTCTCGACTCGAGACCACACTGCACCAGCACACAAAAAACAAGACTCGAGACCACGGTTATGGGTCTTGTTGTGACTCGAGACCTGACTCGAGACCACCTGGTCTCGAGTGACAAATGTATGACCCGTGACCTCCCTTAGTTGCGACTCGAGAACTCTAGGACTTCAACCCGAGACCACGCCGTCTCGACTCGAGATCCCTAGTCTCGACTCGAGACCACATAACCACACCTTCTGTTTGGACTTGCATGCTGTTACAAGCCAAGTAATTGGGCCAGACATTTGGGTTTTGTTTATATACACGTTACTGTTGAACTCGTATGTGATGTTGCTAAACCGCCATGTTTATACGTGTATGCCATGAATAATACTTGTATGCAACGTGCTAGTATACGTGTAGAAAATATACGTGCATTACTTGGTTTGAATCTGACTTGTATGGTAACCATACTAGGACGTGGTTGACCACAATTAGCTCAAGTGACCTTTGATTATCTGCCGAGCTAATTTAAGGTGAGTTCACACTTTCTACAAAGCATGGGATTCCCAGGGGTTGGGAATGGGTTAAGGAATATGGATTCCTCGTCCTTTCTTGGGTAGGACAGTATGGGTTCAGGAATATAATTCCTCGTCCTCATGGACAGTTAACTTTCACTAGACCAAAACTCTATCACGAAGTCCCTCCTTTTTATATCGACTTAATCGCCGGGCCAATGGCGAGGGGGTCATTAGTTAGATAGCGCTATTTAGGTTTGACAAACCTCACACCGTGCCGCAGAGGACGGGCGTGAACTAATGGACTATGGCACGTCAATGATGATAGACATTGACAGTTCAGGGCACATAAACATGACTACAGTCAGCAGTCGATATGGTAACGAGTCTAGTAGTATATACATGGGGTAGCCCCCACGGCCGAAAAGCCAGATAACTAAACATGGGGTAGCCCCCACGGTTGGATAGCCAGAGTAAACGGGATTTAACCAGAACACGTTTTCAACTATGGGGTAACCCCCACGGCAGGGATGCCAGATAAAGGAAACTGTTTTCGAAACAACTTAAAACAAACACCCAACTGTGAACTCGCTCAACATTACTGTTGACTCGCTACTACATGCTTTGCAGGTCAATAGGTACTTAGCTGGAGCTTGCATGGGGAAGAGTTGTTGTGGGACATGGACAGTTGTGTGCCATGTTAAACTTTGAAACATTTAAACTTATGTTTTGGTTTTAAACATTATGCTTCCGCTTGCAACTTAAACTATGTTTGTTTGGACACCAATTGTATTGGGTGGACTTTTATAATTACTTACTTGCTTGTTCAATATGATTGGTGGCTTGATCCTAGTCAGTCACGCCTCCAAGCGGTGATACTCCGCAGGTGGATTTTGGGGGTGTGACACCATTAGCTATGAAGTGCGTTAGAAGCTAGCACTATTAGTGAAAGCGACACTAATAAAAACTCTGGGACGGGTTCTTGAAAATAGAAGATTGTCACTGAGATGGGCTAGTGGTCGTGTTGATGAGGCAAGGGAAAAGTATAACTAGTGTTTAATGGAAATAAGAAAGGTTTCGGGGATGAAACCTCATTTAAGGGGGGTAGACTTGTAACACCCCAAAACCCGAATGTTTATATTTGTCGTATGTTCCTATAGGACATATCATGAAATAAATAACTAGGCTATTTAACCTAGTTAAATGGGTAGTCAAAACTATTAAATGCCGAAAGTTTGTGCCAATTATATTTAAGTGGTGAACACGAGGGGCTAAATTGTAACATGGGAAAACTAATGTTTTATAAAACAAGAATTAAACACACAATACACATATCATGTGTGTGTGTGTGTGGAGTGTTTTGGAGAAGAACATTGGGTTCAAACCCTAGTTCTTCAAGAAGCTTCAAATTGAAGGGTGAATCGAAGCTCAAATTCACAACCAAACATGAATTAATGATCACCTTAGCAAGGGGATCATAAGGTATGTTTTAAAACTAAGATTGATGATCTTTTATGAAGTGGGTTATGTTTTAATCCATGGATTTGTAGGAAATTGAGCATGAGTATGTGTTAGAATCATCATATAGAACATAGATTATGCATGGTTTGGGTTAATTTGATGTTTAGAGGTGAAACCCATTTGTTTTGGTAAGGATGATGACTTGAATAATCATCCATATTCAATTCTTATTGATTGTTGATGTATTATGATGGATATGATGAATTCTTGTGAGATGAATTGAAAGAAATGTGGTGTTAATATGTTGATGTTTATGTGTTAATGATACTTGTTGATTAGCAAGAAGATTTGATGAATTGTGTATGAATTAGGAAGATTAGGCATGGACTACTTGTACATTATGCTTAGATAGTAGTACGCACGCCAAGCGTTTGATGAAATGACTAAATGACAATATTATGTGAAAATGTATGCAAGTAGTGGATGAATATGCATATAATGTGTAAATGATTAAATTGTTAGTAAACTTACACAAGGAACATGTGTCAGATTGAATCTATGTGGAGGTTTTGTTGATTTCTCGTTTGGGTAGAGATGTGCACTAGTGTCTTGCATTGTTCACTTGCATTGTATGGTACACATTATGTGCTTAGTGGATGGTTTAGTTGGGATTATGAAATGAAATTGATGTTGATATATAGCAAGTAAGGATGGTAGAGTCATGTTGATTATTTACTCTAAATACGGTCGTCTATTATGGGATCATGAAAGCATTAGTATGTAATTGATTGATCATGTGGTTGTAAGCATATTACATCATGAGTATGAAGTGTATATAATGTCATTGTGACAGCCTAATATGATGACATGATGAATTATATGAAATTGAAAAGATGTGATTTTGGGTATATGCCTTATGCTTGTTATAAGTGACTAAGAAAGAGCCATATGTGAGTTATGCAAATGATGTGATCATTAATATATACAATCAAGTATGCTAACGAGAATGTGATTGTGATGACATGAAAGCATAGGGATCATGTTGAGATAGACTCAAGCAAGGAAGGCAATGGGTCAAAAGGAGACAAGGAAGTGGATGCGAATACGGACGCATAAGGTAAGTGATTTCTGGAATCACTTCTTAGTTTGTTTAAGTAAGGTAGCATTTTAGTTAATTAAGCATGATGTTTGAAGTCAAATATGGATTTGGTTGTATGAAATCGATAATTTTCGCTAAGTAGATATAATGGGTCAAGATGAGGTCTTGTTGTTATAACGGAATAAAGTGTAAGTAATGGCTACGGTATTATAACCGGGTAATGGGCAGAATTGCACATAAGTACGCTAATCGGGAAACGGAGATGTGGATAAATAGTCAAAAGACTCGGTTTTGAGTTATGACTAAAGGGAAGAATTTCGTGTAAGGAAATTCTGCTAATAAAGTTCAGTTACGTAAAATTGATTGAAACGAATAAGTTTAACGTATACCGGGAATCGGGTTCATAAACCCCATGTACGGCACTCCGGATAATGTAAAAGTTTCATAGTTATAACGTTCATGTGAGCTTTGGGCATAAACATAGGAGTTGTTTATTAAAAACATGAACAGGTTGAATAATTCATAATTGAATATTTAGCCGAAAGCTTATAGGTTAAGAAATTTCCTTAATCCGGATGTTAGATTTTGAGTCCTTATGATAGAGGACCAATTTACGGCCATGTGGGAAGAAACGGGAGGTTAAACGGACAAGAAATGAGAAAGTTATGACCAAAATTGTAAAAAATTCGTTAAGCTGAAAGTTGCAGGTCTGAACCAGGCGCAAGGTTGCGCCCCCCTGGCACAAGGTTGCGCCCCTGACTGATGTCTTCTGTATTGCGCCAGAACTGGCACAAGGTTGCGCCAGATGGGTTTCTTCTTGCGCCAATCGCTGGTTCTTTCATATTTTTCGCATTCTTCAACTCCAAACTTGTGTGAAGGCTATCTAACTACGTTATATGCATTGTATAACTATATGTAAGTATGTAAGCATGTACGTATAGACGTGTTTATGTTTGCATGGATGTTTTCGGGTGTATGTAAATAGATGTATGAGTATACATATATGAAAGTATGTACGTATGTATTAGATGTGATTGAATGTACACAAAGGAATAAAGTATGTATGTATGTACGTAAGTATGTATACATGTATGTATGTAGGTATGTATATATGTTCATGTGTATGTAGGTAGATATGTATGAACTTATGCACGTATGCAGAAATGTATGTATGTATGTATATATATGTTTGTATGTATGTAAGTAGGTATGTATGAACGTACGCGGGTATGTATGTACGTAAGTAGGTATGTAGGTATGTAAGTATGCATGTATGTATGTATGTATGTACGCAAGGTTTCAATAGGCTCGAATATTGAAATTATTATTAATGTACCTTGAGAATGAAGAGTATTGCAGGTACAATATTGTAGTCTCACCAGGGGTTTGATGCTCGGATGGAATGCTCAAATGTAAAAGGATAACGGAATGAAAAGTATACGAGGATGAATCTTTGTTTATATTTATAATGTGAACTAATGTTATGAATGTATGTGGTGAGTGCAGGTTGTACGAGACATGAAGGATCATCGGGGAGTAGAGATTGAAGATCGAGTCACAAGTGAGATTGTACGGGAATGCTTGAGTATGTAATGTGGTAAATAAATTATGCTTTTATTTCGTAAATGAGTTTGGTTGATGATTTTAATGTAAAAGAGTTATTTTAAAATGGACCTTCAAGTAAGGCAAGAAGTTTATAATGAAAAAAATTTTATGGCACGAATTTCCGCTGTGACGTTTCGTCAATTACGTATTAGGGTCTTACATGGATGCTGCTGAGGCTGCTGCTATTGATGTTGTTGCGGCTGCTGCTGTGGCTCTTTCTTCACCACTCAATTGGGGCACATGTTTGCAAAGTGGTTGGGATCACCAAACACAAAGCGCAGGAAGGAGAGCTTGTGGTGCAGGAGCTTGACCCTGAGCTGGAGCTGGAGCTTGGCGAGGACCGGTACGGCAATTAGCTGTAAAGTGGCCGTACATGTTGCAGTGAACACAGAATTTGCAAGCAATCCCTGTAGGATGATGATAAGTACAGGTAGGGCAGAGCGGGTGAGGACCAGTATATGCACGCTTGGCCGACGGTGCATTGGTCACTGGGGCCGCTACTTGACGGTTCTGGGGTTGCGGTTGAGCAGTGACGGCTTGGAGCGGAGCGGCGGTAACAACGCAATTCTTGCTTCTATTGTTGTTGTTGTTCTTTCTCTTGCGGCGGGAGGACTTTGAAGCTTGCGGAGCGGCGGCGGTTTCACTGGTGGGAGCAGCGGTAACTTGGTGAAGATTCTTGGAGGCTTTATCAAAGTAACCAGCCCGGACTCGCTTGTCATTAATCTCAGCAGTGAGAAGGAAGGTTTCCTCAATAGTTGTTGTTGGTGCATGTTTGTGACAACAGCTTAGATTTGGTCTTTGGATATCTTGTAATTAGTAAAACGATAAACAGTTAGCGGGTTTAGCTTTGTATTAGTGAGTTAATAGAGTTTGGGCTAAACAAAACCCACATTGGGTGATGGGGGACGAAATGGGCCTAGCCCATGTAGGAACCCATGCCTAAAGTTGCAACCTTGTGTTATATAAACAAGGTTAGGCTTTAGGGTTTAGGTTAATCAGCTAGAACATTGTGTGAGAGTAATTTCGTGAGAGTTGAGAGACTTGGACGAAATTGGTGTTGGTTAGGGTTTGATTGATTGTAATTCTTGGAATCGATAATCAATAGAAACCCAGTTTGAAAGTGATTGCTGTTCTTCTACTTGTTTCTGTGATATTCTTATCAAGAGGATTCCGCACTCTTGATTGGAAAGACAATTCTGTGAAAGATCCATACGAATAGGGGACCTACAATTGGTATCAGAGCATTAGGCTCTTGAAGGCTCGGTTCAGAATTGTTCTTTGCAGAAACAGGGAGTTTTCGAAATTTTTGAAAAATTAGGGTTTTTAAAATTTTCAAATTTTTCTGTTTGTTTGAAAAAAAAAAATTCGAAATTATTGGCTGTTTTGATCTTCTGGTTTGTTTGTTTGTTGTTTTTGCAGGATTTTTGGGAAGTTTTTTGCTGATTTTGGATGAATTTTTGGCTGAAATCCGAAAACTGTTCTTGGTTTTGTTCATAAAGTTCATCAATTTTGAAAAAAAAGTTGCTGATTTGCTGCTTCGATTGTGCAGAAACTGTTTGAAGAATCCAGAAAATCTTCAAAATTTTCGAAAAGATTAAGTTTCCAAAGTTAACTGGACCAGCGAATTTGACTCTAGGCGATTTTAACTAATTCGCAGACTGATCAGCGAATTTGACACTTGATACCTCGGTGACCGGCGAAGTTAAATCCAAAGGCGACTTTGGTAACCGTATAATTTTCCACAATGAAATTATTACGGTTTTCGGCGACCTTACCAGTCGTTATAATAGCGAACTGGTTACCCGGCGAAATTATTTTGAGCGAAATTAAGAGACTTGTCAGCGAACTTGACCAGCGAAATTATCTGATTGACCAGCGAAATTATCAGCAAATTTAAAACCAGCGAATTTAACAAGGTGGAATTTCAGTTGGCAAGCGTCGATAAAATTTCAGTGTTTTGCAAATAGAAATTGATCCGTAGCCCGTTAGACAGAACCGTTTGGACCGTTGAATTCCTTGGATTTTTAGGGTGAAAAAAAAAAAAAAACAGACTCTGGAAAATCCCGAATTCGGTTTTTGACATTATATATCGTTGGATTCGTCTTTTCGAGACGATTCTAAAGGTGTAATTTGGTAACCACTGTTTTCGGAGATATTTTGTACGGTTTTTATCGGTACGGTTACGGTAAAACGTGTTTAAAGATGGTCAGAATGGATAAGTTCAGTGAAACTATTAAGAATTGGCCAAAGCTTACAAACATCAAAGAATATGCCGACTGGAAAGAGAAGTTTGAGTTGTTTATGAAAAGTGAAGATACTGAAATGTGGACATGTATGATTGATGGATACTTTGCTCCAACACGTCGTGTTGATGGAAGAGTTATAGTGATGTCTTATGACAAGATGAATGAATCTGAGAAACGAGTGGTTGATGCTGAGAAGAAAGCTTTAGCAGCAATAAAGAAGTCCTTGCCTGAGGGCGTTAAACATACCTTTACTAAGTATGGAACTTCTCAAGAGCTGTGGGAAGCTTTGGAAAAACGTTATCAGATTCCTTCAAGATTGAATACATGTGATCAAACATGTGTAGCTGAGCTTGCAGCTGTGAATATAGGAGAAGTAGCTGCTGAGGTAGAGGAAAAGAAGAAAGTTGATAAGGAAACTGCTGAGAAGAAAGATGCAGAAGTTTCAAAGGGCTTGAAGGATGTGAATGGACTTACATCAGAGGTGAAGGTATCATCAGATTCTGTAAGTCTTACATGTCTAAATTGCACTGAACTACATGGTAAAATTAACAGACTATCGGAGCAAAACAAAATTCTGTTAGCTGATTTGGAAAACCGAAAAGAGTTAAATGTTCTTTTGATTAAAAGAGAGTCAAATAGTTTAGAAAAACTCAAATCAAATGAACAAGAAATTAGCAGTTTAACAAGCAAAGTCAATGAACTGTTACAGGTCATTGATTTGGCTCGTGAAACTGTGAAAGAAAAGACTAACGAGCTTTCAGAAAAGTGCACAGAATTGGCTGATGCACAATCCAAAATTGTTGAACTTCAGGGGAAGTTAAACAATTTTGGAAATTCTTCGTTAGTCAGGACTCAAATTCAAAAAGGTTTAAAAAGGAGTAATGATAAAACAGGGGTGGGGTTTACTAAAGCTTCATCTTCTGAAAATCAAGACTACCCTTTTCTACCTAATGAAGAAGAGCTAATTGATTTTGTAACCACTGCACAAGAGGTAGTGGATCCGATAGTTGTGGACTTGCCAAATAGTCCAGTTTCTTTGAAAGAATCTGTTGGGTCTAACAGTACACCTCATAAAGTGGATGAGGATACTGAAGACAAAAAGACCAACACATTTAAAAAGGGATCAAACAAAAAGAAAACTTATAAGAAAAGATCTTGTTTTAAATGTCACAACAAAGGGCACGTGGCGAGTTGTTGTCCTTTGAAGAAAGGTAAACAAAAGGTTGATGAGGTCAAGGATGGGAATCAGGTTGGGTCAAGCAATAGTGTAAAATCTAGTTGTCAGACAGATAAACCTGGATTTCAATCAAAACCTTCAACTTCGAAAAGATTTGATAGACCAAGAAGTAATTCTCCACAATTTAGTTATTATAATGGTAAATCAAATCAGTTTCAAAGTCAAAATAGAAATTTTCAACAAAGAAACGAACATAGGGGTTTCAGTAACTCAAATGTTCAACAACATCCAAAATTTTTCCAAAATTCATGGTATAATAATGGGAGAAGAAGGTTTCAAGATAATAATTTTCAAAGGTCAGAAAATCCGAGATTTTATTGGAACTCTCGTGATCAAAGACCTAGTGGAAGTTATAAATCTTGTTCAACAACGGGTAAAACATCCAAGACTCCAGTTAGGAGTAATGGATATTGGATGGATGTTCAAATAGTTGGTGAATTTGGACGACCCAAGACCATTAAGGCTTGGGTCCCCCAATCTAACTAATTTCTTAGTTGGTGTGTGCAGGAGTTGCTAAGGAGGATTATCAACTTATGTTGATAGTGGCTGCTCTAGGCACAGGAAGGGGGATGTGAGATTGTTGATATATTTATATTAATTGATTTAAATTGAAGTTCAAAGTGCTGATTCGACACACTAGATAACCTGGCAGATCTTTATACTAAAGCTTTTGACAGGGCTCACTTTGAACATTTAGTCAAACTCAACGGGATGAGGAATCCTGAATAACTGGTTTTTCATAAGAATTTTTGTGAATAGTTTATTGCTTTTCTTAAAAATCAAAAATAAAAAAATTTGAAAAATCAAAAACATAAAAAAAATAGAAAAACAAAAATGAGTTATCACTGTGTGAAAAAGGAGAAATGATAGTACATCAGCAAGTTAGACTGTCACACTCAATCTAAATTAAATTGCTTAAGTGTGATAGCAGCTTCATCATATGATGTACCAATAGGCAAAAAGCATGAAATAATCAACTTACCAATGTGATATAAACATAAATGAAATGTGTATGAGTGGGGAACACATCAGTGGTGTATGGTTTAATGACCTTAAATCTTGCGTTGATAGATTGCCAAAATCTGAAGTTTTGGGTCTTTATACTGTTATTTCATCTGGGGATATCTTGGCTGTACTTCTGTTCAGAACTAAAATTGTACATAACCCCAGGAAAGTCACTTGGAATTAGCTCATTTCTATTTGAATGTCTGTATGTTGTCCCGATACACACAATTTTGATCTGATTCTGAAATCTTCTCTGAAAAAAATCGTGTAACTCCTCTGCTGCATCCAGAT
Organism: Helianthus tuberosus; assembly: GCA_030545235.1. NCBI lineage: Eukaryota > Viridiplantae > Streptophyta > Magnoliopsida > Asterales > Asteraceae > Helianthus > Helianthus tuberosus. The sequence continues at coordinate 10,751 of JARYGA010039408.1, forward strand.
ATATGCTGACCTGGAGGTGCTAGGCAACGACAGCTTCTGCTGCATCCAGATACATGCTGACCTAGCTGTACGTTGTCGCGCTATAGATCTAATACACCCGAAAGAGGCCCTCTAGTGCCCAAAAGAAACCCAAGAAACCTATATCAAACTGAGAAAAACTCATTTGATCTGTATATTATACCATCTCTCCTAAAGATCTATTCTGTTCTCTTCTTAACCTATTCCCAGTTAAGATTTCAGAAATCTGGATTGGACTTGTGAAATATGTGGTAGGGAAGATACTTGCATGATAGAGTGTGTTGTTTCTATTTCCAGGATTTGATTAGTATTTATTTGGGTGTTCATTGTTAAGAAATTAAAACATGATAAAACAGATTATATGCAGACCTAGACATTGTCAGGATATCTTAAAGGATGACATTAGTATACTCACCTACTACGATGAATCTTTGTGCATACCTTGATCGTGGGGTTATATCCTGAAGTGGGACACACTAGTATATCAGAAAATAAAATTACCTTAACGTATCATACGGTAATGGTACTTGAAATGTTCATGCATTTTGTTTAAGTGGACAAACATACTGGTAATCGTCTTGGACTGCTTTTCTCGAAAAATTATATAAGAATTATCTAATAGTGTGAAACAGTTTGATTGTGCTGATATGATCTTCTTACCAGTGATTCTCACAAAAATAGAGTGTTTATTGCTTTTGTTATTTACTTGCTTTCAGAAAATACAAAAATACAAAAATAGTGTCTTTTTCTGTTTAAAATTCTTAACGTACGGAAAACTGTTATTCTTGGAGGAATTGTTACTGATAGGGGGAGACGGTGTTAGAAAGTGAGTTCAAAATTTTGAAATGATGCAGGTTATGGGGTGTTTGTTTAAAAAATTGTGCGTGTTGGTGTTGGATTGGAAAATGCTTAATCTGTGTTACAGTTTAACTATCTCTTGAATAATAATAATTTGTTTAACTTACGTTGAAAAATTCTTATGGTTTCTCGAGATGTTTGTTTTATAGTATACAGATTGAAGCAGTATGTTGCTGAGAAGTTAGAGTGAGAAGTTGCTGTGAAGATGAGAGTTTGATTGGATGCATGGTAGAACCTCCTTTCTATATTGCAGACAAAGTTGAAGAGTTTGAAGATTGCTATTCAAATGCTGAACTGGAGTTAACTCAAACGCTAAAGTTTTTGAAGATTTGGTGATTGGATGCATCAGCTTAGGGGGAGTCTGTTGCTGACAGAAGCTGTTGAAGCTGAAGCTACCCAAAGACCAAAGACAGTGCAAGAATACATGAAGATTGCAAGATGACTGAAGACAAAGTTATTTTATGAAGCTATTGTCAAGGGGGAGTTTGTTGGTGCATGTTTGTGACAACAGCTTAGATTTGGTCTTTGGATATCTTGTAATTAGTAAAACGATAAACAGTTAGCGGGTTTAGCTTTGTATTAGTGAGTTAATAGAGTTTGGGCTAAACAAAACCCACATTGGGTGATGGGGGACGAAATGGGCCTAGCCCATGTAGGAACCCATGCCTAAAGTTGCAACCTTGTGTTATATAAACAAGGTTAGGCTTTAGGGTTTAGGTTAATCAGCTAGAACATTGTGTGAGAGTAATTTCGTGAGAGTTGAGAGACTTGGACGAAATTGGTGTTGGTTAGGGTTTGATTGATTGTAATTCTTGGAATCGATAATCAATAGAAACCCAGTTTGAAAGTGATTGCTGTTCTTCTACTTGTTTCTGTGATATTCTGATCAAGAGGATTCCGCACTCTTGATTGGAAAGACAATTCTGTGAAAGATCCATACGAATAGGGGACCTACAGTTGTTATCTTCGCGGCTTGCACGAAATCAGCCACACAATCCGGTAAAGCATGGATGTATTTCTTGATGGTGATCTCGGGGGTAGTAACTTGGCCCAGACAAATGATACTCAGCTGCTTGAAGCGGGCAGTTAAACCAGCGTTGTCGCCACCCTCTTGTTTGATGTGCCAGAACTCGTCCTCTAGCTTCTGAAGCTCGTGGGGAGGGCAGAACTCTTTCATCATTATGTCCTTCAACTCATCCCACGTAAGCCCATAGGCAACATCATTTCCACACTTATTTCTTTCGGCAGTCCACCAGTCCAGAGCCCTGGACTGTAAACGCTAGTGGTGTTAACAGTGCGGAGATTATCAGGACAGCAGCTTTAGCGCAGAGTGACTTCGATTGAATCAAACCATTGAAACATGGCAGTAGGTCCATCTTCTCCGGTGAATTCTTTGGGTCCGCAGGCTTTAAACTGCTTGAAGCTAAAAGTTGCTCGTGGAGAATCAGTCCTGGACTCGTCAGAGTACTTGCTAGCATTTTCGTTCAGTTCACTGACAATCTACGGAATGACTTTCGCCATCTGTTTTGCGACGAGAGCAGCGATGCGTTTGTCCTCATGATTACGACGAGTGGAGCGAGCAGTGTGCGATCCAAATGACGACATTGTCTGCAATAGACATCGTCACAGGATTCAGACACTATATGTCGAATCTCACCTCACAACATACTTAATACTACTAAAGCTCAGTAACAAGTCTACACATAAGCACGTAATCAAGCAGGGAACGTAAACACATAAGCACGTAAGCACGTTGAGCACGGAGGTAAGTAATCCACTATATTTTACACGTATTCACCTACATATATTGCACGTATTCACCTATCTTTCAAAGCTGCGTAAAGCGATCGATATTTGCGAGTGCGAATAGCGAGATTGCGAGTAACATAGCATGCGATTTGTTAACGTTTTGAGGTAGATGTGCAGTGCGAGTGGTGTGTGTGGGTCAAAGGGAGAAGCGAAAAACGAATAAATTTCCAAAAAAAATCGAAACACACAAACATGTAAAACCACATAAAACATATAAAATTCCACATAAAACCGATAAATCACAGAGTCAGCGGCTGGGAAATCCAGAATTGAAAACACATAAAATCGAGATTAGATTGTCTGGCTGATAGACGTCGACTACCCAAAGTGATTCGACTATTCACAAGGATTTTGAGTGCACACTTTTGCCTTTAGGACTGTGCTCTCGCCTCGATTTGGGCGATCGGCACGCATCCTTCCAGTTACAGCGTGACTCAAGTCGTTGGAGTCCGTCGAGACGTTGGTGAGAGTTTTGTAAAACCACAATAAAAGGCGGAATAAGTCACCGAGGTTCGGGTTTCACCCCTGACTTCATGACTATGTTCCTGTTTTGATGGGATAAAGAGGAAAATTTGCTTCGAAGTATGGATTTCACTCCTGATTCAACGCAAATTCTCGAGTTTTATAGTAAAAGTTGTGCGTCGAACAAGCGATCCAATCGAGAGTTTATGGCTTTCACACCTAATCTCGATCTAATCACGCGTTCATTTTCGAAAAATAGCATGCGATGTGTAGTGTTTGTGCGAGAATAAGTTCGAGGGAGAGCGTAGCATAAGTAGGCTCGTGCAGAACCCCTACCGGGTTCGCACAAGGCGGTCTGTTGGTACCTAGACTATAGACTAGGTCATTTCTAAGACATCAACCCGGACTAGGTCGAGTCTTGCCTAATTCCCTATAGTTATGGCTCTGATACCAATCTGTCACACCCCAACCAATGGCGGAAACATCGGGGCGCAACACTGAGCAAAACAAATTGTCTAGGAGAAATCCATAACAACTAAAATTACTAGATATTTAACATTATGTCCTATACCATAATATATCAAATAAAAGCTGTTATTACAGACATTGTTTTCTCAAAGACAGATCAAATGTTCCGACAACTCAGATTTTATTAGATTTATTTCTAGAATCCATCCTAGCTTGATTCCAGCAAACAACAAGCAAAGCACAACATCCTAAACACCTGTCACATACATTAAAATAGAGGTCAATACACATAGTGTAAAGGTGAGCATACAAGTTTAATAGTATAATAGATAGCGAAAATCATTTACGCATAACCAGCATGTAACATGTAGTAAAGTAAAACTAGTAGGTTATCGACAATGAAATATGCACAGACGTGACTGCGAGTTATAGAATGCGCAACACATATCCCCACTGGGACACATGAAGTAAAGCCCTTAACAACCCCTGTCCACGACAGGTGCTGAGTCCAAACTATAGTACTATCGTTGCTAAGGTGTCAGGCAACAATCACTATGTAAACATAACATACAAGCATTCATCGAGTAACACGTATAACATGCAGTAACGGTTAGCGTATAAAAGTGTTTGCATTGTGTGTCGATTGTGTTTTGAATGTAGGGATCGAGTATACTCACATATTGTGTTTAACAAATAAACACTCTCTTGGATTGAAGGGAGCGCTGAGTAATTAGCCTGAACATTTAACGATAGCATAAGCGAAGAACGACGCGTTAAATGATGCAAATGAGCTAAGTGACGAAGTTCCATCCAGTCGGATGACAATCCGTACGGATGGTCATTCGATCGGATGACGATCCGTACGGATGGTCATCCGGTCGGATGGCCATTCGGTCGGATTGTCCTTCGCTTGGGATGGATGTGTTTGTGTACGATGGCTTTGAAGTTTTCGTTGTAGCATTTTAAAAACAAAGAAGTATCTCTACCTTTCAGGTCGTTCGGTCGAACGGTCGTTCGATCGGATGGCGATCCGTCCAGCGAGACATTTATTGGAGAATAAGTTCACAGCAGAATTGTCATTCGATCGGATGACCACTCGTTTGAATAAACTTGTGTTTTGAAAATGTAAAATGTTTAAGTATTGAAGACCAGATGTCATCAGATCGGATTGTCGTTCGATCGGATGGCAATCCGTTCGACAATCTGATCGTTTGAACTTGAAATATTTTGCTAAGTTTTGAAATGTTTGCGGGTTGATCGAGACGGTATGACAACGTGTTAAACAACGGAAACCCCATCAAGTCCGAGTTACCCGATCAGATGGGAATCACCCCAGTCCGATTAGTTAACTGTTCGTGACGGTTGTTCATGTTCAACCCGTTAAGTCAGTTATCCCGTTGATAGGATTCAGATCTCAGACCGATACATCACTAGAGGAGAGCAGAAGGCCTGAATGAGTTCCAATTCTATCGGTTTTGAGTGCATTGAGTGTAAAAGAGTTGAAAGAAAGTTGTGAAACTATCTTTTAATCCACCTAATCCATGAAAATGTTTAGATCTATGCGAAAACAGTGTTTAATCATGTGGAAATCACGTAGATCTGAGTTGTTCTTGGTGGAATGAGGCAAAATCTTGAAGTTCATAAGAACCCTATGATGACATCATCCTAGAACACCTCAAATCCACTGATTTCACGGTTAAAAGTGAAGATTCAAAGGTGAAAATGATGAAGAATTGTGTGTAGATGATGGATGTACAAGATTTGAGTTGAAAACTTACAAGAATCGTGAGAAATCGAGAGAAAAGAGGGCTGGAACGTGCTGGTCGAATGAGAGAGCTGTCACATCACCAACCTGTTGGTGATGTGACAGGGGGTATTTATAGGTTTCCAAAAGAGGAAATGTGTGCACAAGTGTGGATCGGATGGCAAACCAATCGGATGGCCATCCGATCGGATGGTCATCCGTACGGATGACCATTCGATCGAATGGTCATTCGATTGAAGTGAAACGACGAGTTAGGTTTTGATGTTTCGTTTCGCGTGTTGAGCGTTACGATGCGTCTAAGCAAGTGTCGATTAAGCGATGCGATAGATTTAAATAATATCCACACAAATACTATATCTAACATACAATCAACATAATTAACTTGCGTTTAGCGTTTGCGATTAGATTGTGTTGTTATAGAGTTGCGATTGCGTTTCGATTAATCACCACAACATAAAGTAAACATGCACAAGTAACACATAGATAACACACATATGTAAAACAATATACAGAACCTACAATTAAAGTTGCGGATGCGATTGCGATGCGATTAGCGATAAAGCAATAAATAGATTAGTGATTAACATCGATTAAACCTCGATTGTTATAGATACTCCACATAAGACAACTAAAGTAAACAAATAATAGAATTCGATTACAAGTCAAGGTGTACAATCCACAGTTAAGCAAGGAGTGACAGATCGCAATTAGCAATCTTTGCTTCCTTTGACTTTGACTTTTACTTTGACTTTCAAAACACGGGGTGTTATAATAATCGTCTGAGGTTATATTACCTGGTCATTAATATTCTGAATTATATGCTAGTTTCCGTTATTATTCTTATAATTGACCATTATGCCCTTTTAGTCTAAAAATGATATTTCTGAATTTATGAGCATAGTCTAGACTCGAGAGCCCTAGTGATCATAGTCTAGACTCGAGACAGAATCCTAGTTCGCTATGATCAGAGCTCTGATACCAAGCTGTCACACCCTGGCTTTGCGGAAGCGTGGTTAATTTTGGTGTGACTTCTTAATACCATAGCTTAATCATAACAAGCTATATGAATTTAAAAACCATGCAAGTCATCCATTAAGTTTGAAAATAACATACAATACCATTGTTTGACGAGAACATACTCCAACAACAATAACCTTGTTCAAAAGACATAACAACTTATAACATAAACATAAACGTGATTTAGGGACTGTGTCTTGTCCAGGTAAGAGACACATCCCCTAAACCCTGATGACTTCATGACAATATGCAGCGGAAAACGTTCCATACCGTGCCAGATCCGTTTAATTTCCTGAAATACATGTGAGTTGAAAAATCAACAATAATGTTGAGCGAGTTCATGTGCAAGTGAGTAAGTAAAACACTTGTAAGTATAAAAGTTTCCTGGTATGTAGCAGTGTAAGAGGACTTGTGATCACCAATGGTTTGCAAGGCCATTAGCATGTCGTGAAATGCAAGTAAGTAGACACAACCCTAGCCGATTTTTGCGTTGGGTACCAAGTCACTCCAGGTCCGTTCTGTTAGTCCTCCGAGAGGCCTGTTCTGTTGGACCGGGAGCTGGGCTCGCTACACCCAGATAGATCTACCGCTCGAGTCCCTCGGTGTTCTAACTACCCATTCACATGATCTAAACCTCCTTACGTTAATCATACCGTGTATAAAGTACTTGTAAACAAAGTAACATGTATTTCACCCCCGCAGTTAAGAAAACTGAAAACAGTTAGAGAAAAGGGGGACATGAACTCACAGTGAATGCGCGTCTCTACCAAGTGTCTCCAATACAGTAAGCTGTGCAACGACCTACAAGTGCTAATTCTATTAGACGGACGGCCGTGCTTTAGCTTTATAGTTTATGTCTTTGGGAAATAGTTAGACAACTATTTCGTGTTTATGTTCCGTATACACTTGGTAGTCATTCTTCTTCCCAAGGATGGGGGATACAATACATGTGCGTAAGTTACGTTTTATCAATCTTGTGGTAATGTAATTACCGGTGTAACTTATATGTTTGTGGAAGCGTTCGCAAAGTTTTGGAATCATTAACGCTTGTAAATATTATTTTTTTACTCTAAAATAATATTTATGTATTTTTCACAAAATAATCATAAACAGTGTTGTGACAAATATACTTATCACGTTATTCTTTGTGAAAATCCCACCTCCGAATATTTAGTAAAATATAGTGCTGGCGAAATTTATGTTTCGAAAAATATGTCCAAAGATAGTTCTAACACTTGTTGGGTAAAAAGTCTAAGTGTTAGGTTTTTAGAAAATTTCGCCAGAGTTTCCTCTGTAACTGGAGGTGGCCACGCTTTCAAGCGTATCATTTTCTTTTAATCAAATCAACTCAACAACTTCTTTATTCAATCAAACAATTTCCGACACATCAAACTAGTCGACAAGTATGTAAATTTGCATAATCGCACGAACTTGCAGTTTTTCCGAATCTATAGTGTAAACACCCTTTATATATGTAGATCTTTATATAAAGTAACTTTAATCTCATAAAAACCTCGTGTTTAGAGAAATCCGTCTTTACAACTTCTAGTAACAAGTGACAAATCTGCTTCTTTGTCGGATCTTTTGTTTCACAAGTGTGTTACACACTTGTGGTTTATAAAACCATATTTATTAGTGTAAGATCCATCTTTAAAATACATGATTTCTTAAATGTGTGGTCCTTCAAAAATACCACTTGCGGATACGTAGATCCGCTAGTTTTAAACACCATTTTACCGGTTAAACCACTTTTACACAAGTAAAATATTTTCACACAAGTTCATGTATCTTGTGTGGTAGAGTTTCGCCTTTAACCCTTGTATTTAGTCAAAAACAAGCTTATGTGAAGATACATGATCTTACAAAGTCGGGTTAAACGGAGATCCGAGCTACCACATCATAGATCGGGTCTCAATAATCACATATTTCAAGTCCTACAACTTTTACACAAGTTATATGTTATTATCCACCACTTTTAGTAATTTTACTAGACTTTTATGCATCATCTTTCATTTTAACAAGATTCAACCGACAATATTCCTTTTACCCACTTTAGATAAGTGTAAAAACAAGTTTTAAGTGATATACCTCTAGCTCAAGGCTAGGGAAGAATCGTGATGAAAAACGCGTGGATAAAAGCTAACGGTTGAGGTCCTTCGTGTTCCGCTTGCACCAAAGCTCCTAATACGTGATCCTTCAAGTGTGTATGAGCTTGGAATGTTGAGAGCAAGAACCAAAAGTATGGTGGCGGTTGGTGGGGTGTTCGGCCGAGAATGGGAGAGAGCAAGAGAGGGGTGTGAGTTTGTTGTGATTTAGTGGAAATGGTTAAGTGTGGTTAGTGTGTATTTATAGAAGAAATCATGTGTTATTAACCTTTGGATAATGTGTAGCATGGATATTAGACAACACAAGATTTTGGCAAGATCTCAAGTACTAGTGTGTCCCCTTGGTTCTTGGGGCCGGTTAGGGACATGGGGGGGGGGGGGGTAGTTCGATGGTAACCAAGTAGTTAGGGTAATTAGTTTAGTTAAATAGGCAAGTTAAGTGTTTAACCTCGTTAGTTATATATAGCGTGTTATGACGGGTGTTAGGGTAATCAGGGACCCTAACTGGCTCAGAAAAATAAAAATAGTGAAAATACTAATATTTCCATGTTCCGGGTAAAGTCCGGTTGTTCAGTTGGATAGTAATCCGTTAAAGCGTTATAAAAGCTTTAAAGTGTCGTTATTACATTTTTAGTGACACAGTTTGTTTTCCCGACACTTTAGAAAGTGTCTAGTGTTGTTTTCTCATTTTCTGGCACTTTACTAGTCAGCTAGAAGCTGGATTAATTATTAAAGTGCTGTGTTTGGTACTTAAAGTACGTTTTTGGCACATCCGAATCAGTGTATCTTATCCCTAGAGACGCGGTACCACAACCCTTATATCCTACACTCACTACCAGTGTAGCCAAAATATATGAGGCTCTTAACAGGCCTTAGAGGCAGTGTTTGCCTGATGCTAGTTATATCAGCATGTTCACTGTGTATCCGTTTAGTGCTACTGTGCTTTTTGTGCATCATGTTTGTCACTAGGGTTCAGCATGTAAATAATGTAGTGACAGCAAATGAAGTATGATGCAAGTAAGTGCATGTATCAGTATGCAGGTAGCAGTTTATCAGCTAGTTCAATCAAGCACAGTAATCAAGTAGTAATTAATCATTAATTAAGTTGTATGGATACCTGGTTTAGTGCGGGTTGTCACATTCTCCCCCCGTTAAATAAATTTCGTCCCGAAATTTAAGTTCTGCTTGTAGAAGCAGGGTTCTTAGGAAATAAGTGGGGGTATTTCTCTTTCATCCGGTCCTCACGTTCCCAGGTAAATTCAGGACCATGTCTGGCATTCCAACGAACCTTGACGAGTTTGACACTGCTCCGGCGGGTCTTGTTAACTTTCCAATCCGTGACCTCAACAGGTTCTTCAACGAAGTGGAGCGTGTCGTCAATATGAATCTCGTCGATAGGAATGGCAACGTCAATTTGAGTTGGACTTTTCTTTAAATTGGATACATGAAATGTATCGTGAACACCATTTAGTTCAGCAGGCAGGTCCAACTTGTATGCTACAGTTCCGATTCTTTCCAGAATTCTGAAGGGACCAATGTAGCGTGGATTTAACTTCCCACGCTTTCCAAAGCGTGCTACCCCCTTCCAGGGTGAAACTTTCAGTAAAACCATTTCTCCAACTTGAAAATCCACATGCTTCCGGTTTGGATCCGCGTAGGCCTTTTGCCTGTGGCGAGCGGCTTCGATGCGTTTAAGTATTTGCGTAATTTTGTCTGTCGTCTCTTGGACGATTTCGGGACCAGCAAGCTGCCTATCACCTGCGTCAGACCAACATAGTGGTGATCGGCACTTGCGTCCGTATAGGGCCTCAAATGGCGCGACACCAATACTGGTGTGGTAGCTGTTGTTGTATGAAAATTCAACCAAAGGTAAGTGTTTATCCCAGCTACCGCCTAAATCCATAATACATGCCCTCAGCATGTCTTCCAAAGTTTGTATTGTTCGCTCGCTCTGGCCGTCAGTTTGCGGATGGAACGCAGTGCTCAGATTCAATTGTGAGCCAAAAGATTCTTGGAAAGATTGCCATATTCTTGACACAAATCTTCCGTCTCTATCAGAGATGATCGAGAGTGGTACTCCATGACGTGCTACGATCTCTCTCAAGTAAATTTCCGCAAGTTTACTAGTACTGTCTTTCTCCTTGATTGGCAGAAAGTGTGCGGATTTTGTTAGGCGGTCAACAATCACCCAAATCATATCGTGGCCTCTTGGCGTTCTTGGTAATTTTGTAACAAAATCCATTGAGATTTGTTCCCATTTCCACTTGGGAATCTCAGGTTGTTGCAGAAGTCCCGAAGGCTTCTGGTATTCTGCCTTGACCTTAGCGCACGTTAAACATTTGCTCACGTAGACAGCAACGTCGCCTTTCATCCTAGGCCACCAATAGTAATCCTTGAGATCTTGATACATCTTATCCGATCCGGGGTGGATAGAGTACCGTGACTTGTGCGCTTCGTCGAAAATAACTTCCCTTAATCCACCAAACAGAGGAACCCAAATCCTTTTCTCAACACATAACGTCCCTTCCTTGTTTGGTACCAAAAGCTTCTCCATTCCACGGAGATATTCTTCCTCAAGGTTTCCCTCCTTGAGAGCTTCTTTTTGTGCAGCGCGAATGCGCAAGGAAAGATCGGTTCGTATAATCATTTCCAAAGCTCTAACCCTTATGGGCTTGATTCTTTCTTTACGACTTAGGGCATCGGCGACTACATTCGCCTTCCCTGGATGATACTTTATCTCGCAGTCGTAATCGTTCAATAATTCAACCCATCGTCTTTGCCTCATATTCAACTCCTTCTGGTTGAATATATGCTGTAGGCTTTTGTGATCTGTGAAGATTGTGCATTTCGTACCGTACAGGTAGTGTCTCCAGATCTTCAAAGCGAAAACCACTGCGCCAAGCTCTAAATCATGTGTGGTATAATTCTTTTCGTGCATTTTCAGTTGGCGTGATGCGTAAGCAATGACCTTTTGGCGTTGCATCAACACACAACCCAATCCCTGACGCGATGCGTCGCAGTATACCATAAAATCGTCGGTACCTTCCGGTAGAGCTAAGATTGGCGCGTTGCAGAGCTTATCTTTCAATATCTGAAACGCTTCATCCTGTTTGATTCCCCAATCAAACGTTTTGTCCTTCTGCGTGAGGAGCGTCAAAGGTTGAGCGATTTTCGAAAAATCCTCGATGAACCTTCGATAGTAGCCAGCCAAACCCAAGAATTGTCGAATCTCGGTTGGCGTTGTAGGCGTCTCCCAATTCTTGATTGCCTCGATCTTTGTGGGATCAACATGAATTCCATCCCCATTAACCACATGTCCAAGAAACTGGACTTCGCGTAGCCAAAACTCGCACTTGGAGAATTTGGCGTACAGTTGTTCTTTCTTTAGCAGCTCCAATATGGTTCTAAGATGTTGTTCGTGTTCAGCCTTCGTCTTTGAGTAAATCAGGATGTCGTCGATGAATACAATCACGAACTTGTCTAAGTATGGCTTGCAAACCCTATTCATTAAGTCCATAAAGACTGCAGGTGCGTTCGTCAAACAAATGGCATAACGAGGAACTCGTAGTGTCCATAACGAGTTCGGAAGGCGGTTTTCGGGATACTTTCCTCCTGTATCCTTAATTGATGGTATCCAGATCGAAGATCGATCTTAGAGTAACAGCTTGAACCTTGAAGTTGATCGAACAGATCGTCGATTCTTGGCAGAGGATACCTGTTCTTGATCGTTAGCTCGTTCGGTTCTCTGTGGTTGATGTTTAGTTGAAAATCATCATCCTTCTTTTTGATGGGTAAAAATGGGATTACCCAAAAAGGAATTTTTGGTCTGTTATCTTCCTTCTCTATCCGTTGTCAACACTTCTCTGTCAATCCTTGCACTCCAAAAATGTAAGTCGCTAAGATGCATCGACTACGGGTGCAGTGCCTGGAATTGAATCGTCGTGAAACTCTACTTGCCTCTGAGGTGGCAGTCCGGGTAAGTCTCCCGGGAAGACTTCTGGATACTCCCTTACGACAGGGATATCTTCGACTCTTGGCTCAGCGGCCTTCTTATCCACGATGTGTGCCAGAAAAGCAACACATCCTTTCTGTAAACACTTCCTTGCTTTCAAGCAGCTGATAAATCTTAGCGGTGTGTCACGCTCCTCTCCGTGAAGCACAACTGTCTCACCATAATCAGTTGGGATACGAACAACTTTCTCGTGACATACTATCTCAGCCTTGTTTCCGGATAACCAATCCATTCCTATCACCACGTCGAAGCTTCCCAATTGGACTGGTAGTAGATCCAAAGTAAACTCACGTTCTCCCAATTCTATCACACAACCTCTGATAACTTCGTTGGCTTCAACCAACTTTCCATTAGCTAATTTGATCGAGTAGGGAATATCTAACTTATTAGCGGTTAAACCGAGTATATTCTTAAATTCTAATGACACGAAGCCATAACCGGCACCAGCATCAAACAAAATAGGTGCAAAAGTTTTGGTTGTTAGAGAACGTACCAGAAATCACACCTGGATCCTGGCATGCCTCACAGGCTCTGATGTTGGATTTTCTCTCACGGTCTTGTTTCAACTTCAGGCATTCCCTCTTAAAATGTCCAACTTCCTTACAATGGAAGCATCCTATCATTCGGCCATTTCCTTTCCCATTCCTAGGCTTCTGACATCCACAATCATGGTGATACTTGCACTCAGCACATCTTGGTTTAGTTTCTAAGTAAATCTTATCATTGGCCTGTTTGTTGTTAGGGCAATCTTTCTTGAAGTGCCCTTTGTCCCCGCAGTCAAAACAACCTCGAATAGATCTTTGTTCATCGTTATTCATTTGGGTATCTTCGGTAAGCTTTCTTTTGTTCTTTCCAGACGACTCTACCTGAGTTTTCTTGTCAGGGTTTGCAAGTTTTTCTAGCCTAATTGCTTCCGTAACGAGTGCCAAACCCATCTTACCTGCAACAATGGTTGTTGGTGGCGTAGATACTGTCATCAAGCTCAAGACTTGAGGCGCCAGTTCCCAAATAAATTGTTCCAATTTCTTCAGTTCTGGTTTTACCAGGTATGGAACAATTTGTGACAGATCATAAAGTCGTTGTACGTACTCCAACACCTTCGGACCTTCCATCATTAGGCTCCGATATTCATCTTCCCACTTCTGGGTTTCCGTGTGGGGGCAGTACTTCTTATGCATCATTTCTTTCAACTCATCCCAAGTTAACGCGTATGCTGTAGTTAGGCCCATTATTCGAACCTGAAGATTCCACCATAATCGAGCTCCATCTTGAAACAACTCAGAAACGTATGGGACCTGTTGTTCTGGCGTACAGCCACTCATTCGAAAGATGGATTCCATACTTTCAATCCATTTTACAAAAGTTATGGCACCCCCTGTGCCGTCGAACTTCGGAGGCTTGTAGTTGAGGAAGTGCCAGTAGGAACAACCGTTATTTTCTGAGGTACCTTTGATTGGTTCGGAGCGTAGGGCCTCGTACTGTGCTATAGCTGCAGCAATTATCTCTTTAAGTTCTGCCTCAGAGGTGGGCATGCGCATTTCGCGTCTTGGCGGCATCTCCTAAAAGATGTTTCGCATAGGTTAGGTCATAGCAAGTGAAGTGTACGTATGCATTCAACAATACCAACACATAACATCTCGTGTTATCAACAAGTCAATCACATAACCTCTTATGTTACAGGACATAAACAATTGATTGAACATCGCATGTGATGAGAATACTGCGATTGTATTGCCACAATTCGAGACCACAATGTAAAGCTTACAAGTACACCACTATATCATACTCCATCAATGACTTAGTAGGGGACGACCCTAGGCAAGTCGTGCGATCGCTGGACATGTTCAGGAGTCTCTGGTTCGTCCTTTCTCAAATTTCAGGACTCCACGTCAAGTTTCTGAATTTCTGTCCTAGAACAACATTTCTTCTCAATCGTTTCCTTGAGCTCGTCCCAGCTCAGTGTATAAGCAGCGTATGTGCCAAGGGTCTGAACCTGGAGGTTCCATTAAGAGAGTGTGTCATCTAGAAATATCCATGAGTGGTAGGTAACACTCTGTTGGGGCGAACAGTTACTCATTCTTAGAGTGGAGTCGGTCTTCTCGGACCAACGAACAAATGCAACGGTGCCTCCGGTTCCGACAAAGTTCAAAGGCTTGCAGTTCAGGAACTGTTTATAGGTGCAGCCAGTTGGAGGGTTATCTCCAGTAATGTCATCGTTGTACATAGAGTGGAGGGCTTCATGTCGTGCATTTATCTGTGAGATGCGTTCTTGCAGCTCGTCTTCTGTCCTTAGTAACGTACTGGTGCTTGTGTCACGTCTGGGTGACATTCCCTTTTTGTCGAAATAGCGTGAAGCGGGTTGGACAATGTTTCAATTGTCTATGGGGTATATATATAGCAACGTAAGCCATCATGTAATCACCCCATTTCACACGCAAATATACTCACTGTATAAGTGGGGAAATAAATTCCTGAGCCTTCACATAGGCTTGTCAATTTGGCTTGTTGCTTGTAATAGAATGAACTCGAGGCTACATCGCCTAGGTCATTTGTGTTTAGGTTATTTCCTGCTGCATTGGTTATCATTAGCTTGGCCTGCAGAGTCCATCAGGATTCCTGTGCACTACAAATCGTTATTACGTGGGCCCCCGTAATAATAAATTGTCTTGCACAGTTACCCCAAATTTTCTCTCATCCAAGCAGATGATCAATCAAGGAGCAACAGCCGGTGCATTGGCATGAACAGGGTCATATTCCAATGCGGGGTTAGGAGCAACGCCTGGCTCAGGGGCCACGGCTAGCTTCGAATCAAAAACTCCATCTCAAAATCAGCGGGATCAACAATCACAGGGGTTACAGGATCCCCCAAGGGCTGGTCTAAGTGCATGAACTCAATGTCATGGTCTGGATCAAAACCAGGTGGAAAAAGCAGGATCAACCTCGATATCGTGATCAAACTCAAAGCTGTGGGCGGGATCCGGTACAGCTGATGATGCCATATCAGGGTCGGCGTCGTGTGAGTGGTGCTGCATTCCCTGTATGTGCGAAGACGCGGATGTCAGAGACTCAAATGAGTCTGGGATAGGGAAATGAGTTTCCCCTGCAGGAGCGTCCGCATGCAGTAGTCTAATGCTAGCAGCGAGAGGGCCTTGCCCTCAAGTGGGTCCTCCTCTTAATAGTTCGACATCGTCTTTAGAGGCAATGTCGGGGGCATATCAACAACGAGATAAGCGGCAAGGGGCACAGGAGCAGGGATCACCGCCAGTGGCAAATTCCCAACAAGATGGCCATCAGTAGGCTCTGCTACGACTTCAGGCAGTGCACAAAGGGCTGAAAGTCGTCATTATCTGTGCCGGTAGTATCAGAAATGTACACCTCGTGCTTCGTTGAACTATGTCGTCTGATACTATGGTCATGGGGTTCGTAGTGCCCATCTTTCTAGTACTTGATGAAAGCATAACGTTTGTAACACAAACATATATACGTATAATAATCAATCATATAATCAGTTAATCACATAAGTCACCAAGTAAAGTATCACATACTTCTCCTAGTCTTACTAGCCAATTTCATCCAGTCTACAAGACTGCTCTATCCTTCACTTAAACCAAACCTCGATCCTCCAGATCGATCCTATAACAAACCAACGTGCTCAACTACCTCGATCACTTCGATCCTCCAGATCGATCCTCAGCCCTCCAAGCTGAGCCTATAAATAAATAAAATGTGCTCAACATTTGTTTGTAAAAAGTTGTGGATCTGGACTTAAGTGGTATGCAGAAAAATGTTTTCGTGAGAGCCCTAGTGATCATAGTCTAGACTCGAGACAGAATCCTAGTTCGCTATGATCAGAGCTCTGATACCAAGCTGTCACACCCTGGCTTTGCGGAAGCGTGGTTAATTTTGGTGTGACTTCTTAATACCATAGCTTAATCATAACAAGCTATATGAATTTAAAAACCATGCAAGTCATCCATTAAGTTTGAAAATAACATACAATACCATTGTTTGACGAGAACATACTCCAACAACAATAACCTTGTTCAAAAGACATAACAACTTATAACATAAACATAAACGTGATTTAGGGACTGTGTCTTGTCCAGGTAAGAGACACATCCCCTAAACCCTGATGACTTCATGACAATATGCAGCGGAAAACGTTCCATACCGTGCCAGATCCGTTTAATTTCCTGAAATACATGTGAGTTGAAAAATCAACAATAATGTTGAGCGAGTTCATGTGCAAGTGAGTAAGTAAAACACTTGTAAGTATAAAAGTTTCCTGGTATGTAGCAGTGTAAGAGGACTTGTGATCACCAATGGTTTGCAAGGCCATTAGCATGTCGTGAAATGCAAGTAAGTAGACACAACCCTAGCCGATTTTTGCGTTGGGTACCAAGTCACTCCAGGTCCGTTCTGTTAGTCCTCCGAGAGGCCTGTTCTGTTGGACCGGGAGCTGGGCTCGCTACACCCAGATAGATCTACCGCTCGAGTCCCTCGGTGTTCTAACTACCCATTCACATGATCTAAACCTCCTTACGTTAATCATACCGTGTATAAAGTACTTGTAAACAAAGTAACATGTATTTCACCCCCGCAGTTAAGAAAACTGAAAACAGTTAGAGAAAAGGGGGACATGAACTCACAGTGAATGCGCGTCTCTACCAAGTGTCTCCAATACAGTAAGCTGTGCAACGACCT
>JARYGA010039409.1:0-20286 GCA_030545235.1 Helianthus tuberosus
GGTCGTTCATTGCCGGACTTTCTTGCATTTGTCGGAGATGCACGGTCGTGCATTGAGTCGCACGACCGTTCCACACGCCCAGATCAGTTTTCTAACAGAAGGTTCGCAGCTTCGTCGTTTTGTCCGGAAAGTCCTCGTTTTCGCTATCATCTTGTCTGGTATGCTGTTTTAGGCCTGTAAACAAAAGTGTAGATGATTAAGCATCCGAATGACGATTTTACAGCCGAAAACGCATAAAATAGGGGTAAAACGGGGGACTAAAATATGTGTAAATTAGCGAATATCATCTACGTAAAAAAGGTGAGTAATATCCGCTTCATTATCCGCAAACCCCATACCTTTTAATACCCCGATCTCCTTTGCCTTCTTTAATAAACACGACAAAGCTTCCATAACGAAAAGAAAAAGAAAAGGGGATAAAGGATCACCTTGGCGCAACCCCTTCTCACATTTAAACTCGAAAGTAGGCGAACCGTTAACAAGAACCGAGGCTCGAGCGGAAACTAAAATCCCTTCAATCCATTTGCACCAAATAGATGGAAAACCCATTTGGTCCAAAATAGCCAACAAAAACTTCCAATTCACGTTATCGTACGCTTTCTCGAAATCGATCTTCAACAAGAAAGCCTTTCTCCCTCTTTTTTTTTTAACCACGCGAGGAGCTCATTGATCACTAAAGGACCGTCTAGAATGAAACGATCAGCAATAAACGCAGATTGGGATTCAGAAATAACCTGACCCATAACCTTTTTAAGGCGATTAGAAAGGATTTTAGAAAGAACCTTACTAATCATCCCAATCAAAGTTATGGGTCTGTAATCTTTAAGTCCCAAAGGAGTTTTAACCTTTGGAATTAAAGTGATAAACGATGAAGCACACCCCGGGTTGATAACACCGGACTCATGAAAGTCCGAAACAATACGACAAAAATCGTCTTCAAGCAAATCCCAAAATCTTTTCACAAACCGAAAATTGAAACCGTCTGGACCTGGCGCCTTATTAGAACCACACTCAAAAACTGCTACTTTCACTTCTTGCTTTGTAAACGGAACAACTAAAGCATCGCTGTCACTCGAAGAGATAGTCTTCAACCCGGGACAAATGAGAAGGGGGCGATTCTTGACGTTTTCTCGAAAATGGTTACGGAAAAATCTCATAACTTCTTTCTTAATCCAAGTAGGCTTAGAAACCCACCTCCCATTAATCATCAATCCAGGAATCCCATTCCTAGCTTTTCTGCCATTCACTACATTATGAAAAAAACTCGAATTCTCATCCCCCATAGAAGCCCATTTCACCCGAGATTTCTGTTTCAGATCACGGTTCTTTCGAATTTGAATCTCTTCTAAGCATCTACAACATTCGGACCAAACCCACAATTCCTCTTCTTCTAACTGTTTATTTTCCATAAGAATTTCCATTTTTTCTTTATCCTCTCGTAATGAAGCTTCTTCTACCTTCTCATTACGGCTCCACAGACGGTACCAAGAGGATAGAGCAGCCCGTAACTTTTTCAATTTTAACATCAGATTTGTCACACCCCAACCGATGGCGGAATCATCAGGGTGTGGCACTGAGCGAAACAGATTGTCCAGATGTTTCCATAACAATCATCAATACTATTCAATTTAAATAATACGTCCCATACCGTATCTCAAACAGCAAATAATTATTACAGACATAAATCCAGTCAAATATTCTGTTTCGACAACTCAGATTTAAATAGACAGCAATTGTTTATCTGCTTCTAGAGACCCCTGATTCGTTATCTACAGACAACTATTTGTTGGGCTCTAAAGCTTTATTCTAGCTTCAATTTCCTACCACATATGCATCCTAAGCACCTGTCACATACGTTAAATTAAAAGTCAATACATATAATGTAAAGGTGAGCATACAAGTTTGATAATAGCATATAGAGTTCGAATTCGTTTACGCATAACCAGCACGTACACATAGTGAAATGAAGCACGTTAGTTATCGACATAGATCCATCGATACCAATGACTGCGGGTTAACTGCCCGAGGCAGTTCGCAATACATGATTACCACCGTAATCCATGCAAGTAAAAGATCCTTAACAACCCCCGTGTGAACGGGTGCTGAGTCCAAACTATAGTACTATCGTTGCTAAGGCAGGTAGACAGCATTCCATGTGTAAACATAACAAACAAGCATTCATAAGCCACGTATAACATGCATTAACGGTTAGCGTTCAAATAGTTTGAGTAGTGTGATAGTTGTAGTTTGAATATTCGTAACGTATGTAAGACCCAAAAGTGCTTAAAGCAAAAAGGGATCGAGTATACTCACAGCGATTATGGATTGAAGGGAGCGCTTAGCGATTGCGGTTAGCCTGAATAGATTCGGTAGTATAACGATAAGCGATTCGTAAAACGTCACAAAGTATGAAAGGGTCAGATAGGGGTTCGATCGGATGGTAATTCGATCGAACAACAATCCGTGCGGGTAACAATCCGTTCGGGTGGTCATTCGATCGGATGGTAATCCGGTCGAGTGACGATTCAAATGGATTGTTTCTTCCTATGAGAAGGATGTGTTTGTGTATGATGGTTTGACTTTTGAAGTTTTCGTTGTAGCATTTTGAAACAATGAAGTATCTCTATCTTTCAAGTCGGTCGATCGGATGACTAGTCGTGCGGATGGCAATTCGTTCGAGTGGTCATTCGGTCGGACGGCGACTTCATGATGAGGTTACTTATTGAAATCAGTTCACTACATAAGTGTCGTTCGATCGAATGGTAATTCGATCGAATGACAATTCGTGCTATTGAACATGTTGAAAATTGTTAAGTCTTTTAAAGTCTTAGTATCTCATGATCCGAAGAGTAATCCTTTCGAAGGGTCGTTCGATCGGATTGCAATTCGTTCGATACTCAAACTTTAATTAAGATTGTTTAAAGGTGGGACCCAAGTGTAATCCGTTCAGGTGGTCATTCGTTCGGGTAACCTATCCGGTCGAATGGTAATTCGATCGATTGGCAATCCGTTCTGATTGTCCTGTTCGTTCTACACTTGGTCGTTTTGAAAGGTTGTCGTTATGTCGAGTCACTTTGACAACGTGTTAGCCAACAGAACCCCTAGTTCAACCCAGTTGACCAACCCGACCAGGAATCACCCTAGTCCGGCCGGTTACCGGCTTGAGGCGGTCGTTCTTGGTTAACCCGAAGTCGATAGTCTCGTAAGTAGAATCTAGATCTGAGCCAGTACAACACTAATGGAGAGTAGGAGGCTAGATCAGAACCTGATTCTACCGGTTCTGAGTGTTCTAAGCGTAAAAGGGTCGAAAGAGAGTTAAAACCATCTTTTAATCTTTTTTCACCACACTTGTGTCGAGATCTTTGCAAGATCTTTGTGGAAATCGGTTAGATCTTAAGTTGTTCTTAGTGGGTTGAAGTCAAGCATGAAGTTCTTCGATGAACACATGATGACATCACCTTAGAACACCCGAAATCTAGTGATTTCACGGTTAAAAGTTAAGATTTAAAAGATAGAAAGGTGTACGAGTGCGTGTAGATCAAGAAAGTACAAGATTTAGGACGAGATCTTACCAGAATCGAGAGAAATCTGAGAAAAGGTTGAGTTGAGCATGCTGGTCGAACAGGGATTTCCAAAAGTGGAAAGAATGACAATGACAGGGATATTTATAGGATGCCAAAAGGGGAAAGGACTGTTCGGTCGGATGGCACATCGCCTGGGTGACCGTTCGTTCGAATGGCAATTCGATCGGGTGGCACATGTCATCCTTTACCAAGTGGCTATCCGGTCGGATGGCTATTCGATCGGATGGCCCTTGGTTAGGGTGTTTGACGCTCTGATCTTTGCTGATTCGATTGTGATCGATACGATACGGTAGATTCTCCTAGTCAAATTACTCTCAGTCCTAAACACTCATATCTCGCATAATCTATTTTCCACCATTACTAGAGTTCGTTTCACGATTCGAATTCGATTGCATTTCGAGTTAGATTTCGAGTTTCGATCGAGTTCGCTTGCTTATCACAACATAACATAAATAAACATGCACAGGTAACACGTAAGGCACACACACACACGTATAATAACAACTAAAATTCATAGCTCGAGTTACGGTTAGAAGTCGATTCGATTAGCATAGCTTGATTATTGATTAGTTAACTTTATCGCATTGTTACTTCCTGTATTTCACAGTCGTAAGTCGATTGATTAACGATTAACACACATCGATTATTGCATTAACGACACTTACTCCACATAATACAAATTAACAAAGAAATTTCTACGAGTCAAGTTGCGCGAAATCGGTCGTTGACTTTGACCTTGACTTTGACTTTCACTTGTGAAAACATGGGGTGTTACAAGATTCATATCGCTAGGACTATTAACAGACCACCCATCGAAGACCGACCGAATAATATCCTCACACCCCGGTTTTTCCAGCCATGAATCAAACCAACGAAACGGTTTCGCGCCAAAATTAGAATCAATCATCGAAAAAATGATAGGAGAGTGATCCGATAGGTCTTTCTTTAAAGCTCTTACACATACATTCGGCCAACTGTTGAAAAAGTTATCACAAACGAGAAATCTGTCTATCCTACTTAACTTGCATTGGCCGCGTCTAACCGTCATACAAGTAAACTTCATACCTTTCAATTGGTATTCACGCAAACCGGCATCTTCTATGAACTCATTAAAATCCCTAGCACAAGTTGGATCAAACAGAGAATTCTTTTTTTCATCTCGGTCTCGAACGGCATTAAAATCACCAAAGACAATCCATTTACCTTCGTTAGACTGAATTAGATTAACAATTCTCGCCCAAAGATCTCTTTTATCCCCATTATGCTGCGGAGCGTAAACATTCACAACATTTATTCGAACCGATCATTCAGTCAAGTTACCCGAGACATATAGGAAATTGCTATCCTTTATCACCTTATCTTTAGAAAAAACTTTTGGATCCCAAACGCTAACAATCCCACCTGAATTACCCACAGCATCAATTGACTCGTAATCCGCCCCATGACCACCCCAATATTTAGAAACCAACTCGGAATCCACGCTACTGCACATAGATTCTTGTAATCCGACAAAAGAAATACCACAATCGACTTTAATTTTGTTGATCCAGCTAGCTTTACCGAAACCCCCAATTCCCCTAATGTTAATCGACAAACAATTCATGACTTACCGGATTGTAACCCTTCATCAATGACTGCCTCACGAACCAATACTTCATAATTACCAAGATCAACTCCTAGTTTTTCATAATTTAGGATATTTTTAATACATACTCATCAATGCAATTTTATTACTAAGAGCACTATATTACACTTGTTGAACTTATTCTCAAAGTTCGTTTGACATTTTGAGTTTATTTTTAAAAGAGTATATGATGTGATGAAGATACTTTTTAACTATTTATATAATCATATATCAATACTTTTAGTGGGAGGTATTGGGTTTAATTTCATGCAAGATGATAATTTGGTGTAATTTAGTAGTGAGTAGGACATTTAACTAATTTAACTTTTTTATAATTTTCATTATCATTTAATTTTATTTTTTCTTAACAAGTTGTGTTAACTATTTTTCTTTAAAAAAGAAAACTAAATGCATAGTTGTGATTATTTTTTTTCCTTAACATTTCAATATTAAATTTATCGATAACTGGGTATCAAGATTGTAACGAGTATCAAGCCGATACCAACATAACAACATTGGTACCGTCATCAGTATTATCGAAATCGGTATCAGTGTTTGTTTTTTGGTTTTAAAAAAAAATTCTAACAAAAATGAAAAATCCAGTTTTCGTTTCCTTAAAAAAGGAAAAAAAAAAAAAGTCATAAAACGCACTCACACCATCCCATTCACGTGCCACAATCAGCTTTTCCTTTTCCTTTCTCTTTCTTTTACTTTGAGTGGAAGACACAATCATATCAGCTTCCATGCACTACAACACTAAAAATCAATTTTATTTTTATAATATAGGTTTGTTGACTACAACACTAGTTTTAGGTACTTAAATACCGAAGAATAGTATAATAACGGCTTATGTCATATTTATTTAGTTAGGGTGTAATGAGTGGTTAGACACTTGAGAGTGACAAACTAAAAAATCAACCAATAAGAGTGTGTCATGTCAAAGTGGTAAACTATGCTCAAATGTGTTGGTAATGTTTAGACACTTGGTGAAGTGGTAAACTATTTTAAAAAAAAATAGGAAAAATGTGTGATTGGTTGAGATTGCAATGGACCCCACCCCCACACTACCCTCTCTCTCATACCCTCCCTCACCCCGATTCGGTAACCCCTCACCGTTTTACCCCCCCCCCCCCCCAATCGACAAAAGTATTTCGGTAAATCACCGGGCATTGGTTGCCGATCGGTGCCGAGTGGGTTTGCCGCCCCCACTCCGAACACCCTTATATCACCAAACTCGTTAACGTTGCAAACCATGTAAACCATGCAAGTATAGGATCTTTTGAGGGTTTTACTTAGGGGATTTATGGTTTGTCTGCCTCATAATATATATAGAGAGAGTTTAAAATACAGAAGACTCTTGACGTATAACAGTGTTTAATTATGTATATAACATGTGTAATTATGATTGAAACAACACATGCTTAAGTAGAGTTTTGAAATGTATAATGTGTGTAATTTACAAATGAGCATACATAATTAAGTCGCATATCGGTCACACCTTAAGAGCCTCTTGTAACTCACCCCTATACACACACACACACACATATATATATGTGTGTTTGTGTGAATATATATAGGGGCGAGTTACAAGAGGCCCTTAAGGTGCGACCAGTATGCGAGAACCACCTTCAAGGAGTCCAAATCAGGTGATTTCATGAAGAAACCCAGTGATTTTGATGGAGAAGATAATGGAGAAGTCTGTAGTAATGATGGAAGTACAAGATTTAGGGAGAAATACTTACGAAATGGCCTTGAATCGAGAGAAAAGTGCTTGAGAATGACCTGGGAGCGAGTTGGTCGGATAGAGCTGTCACATCAGTGAACAGTAGCGTGTACGACACTATTTATAGGCTGAGAGGGGATATAAGGCGGTGCAAGTGAGTGGTGTTTGGGTCGGATGGATGTCCGGTCGGATGGCCATCCGATCGGATGGTCATCCGGACGGATGTCCATTCGATCGAGTAGTCATTTGATCGACCGAGTTGTGCAAGTTTGTTTTTCGACTTTCGTTTCGTGCGGTAAGCGTTGCGTTTAAGCGAGTTGCGAGTAAGCATTGCGTTGAGATAACCACATAACATTAAACAAGTAATCACACAGATAATACACATAACACGTAATTGCATAAAAGTAAATCTGCGTTTCGAGTTGCGTTGTGATTGCGTTGCGATAGCGTTTAGTATAAACAAGCAATGTGATGTGCAATAAAATGCGTTTAATAATAAGCATTGTAAACTGCGTTAAATGCAATAATTGCGTTTGAAATGAGCGTTGTGAACGCGTTGTAGAACATAGTTTCAAAATATCGTTTAAACCCGTTTACGATAATCGAGATCTCGAGAGTACAAGTCAATTAACCAATAAATGACAAATCTAAGTAATGACCCGAAAGGTCGGGTGGTTACATGAGTGAACTAATCCTGGCCATACACGTGTGTAAATCAATGGTCAGGATTTCATAATGAAATACACTAGTGTATTTTACGATTTGATAATGAAATCATAGCCATACACGTGTGTATATCAATGGCTACGATTTGTTCACTCATTTCACAAATACACTAGTTTTCACTCTATAAGCCCACCATATATATACAAATGTGTATATAAGTTACTTCATGTACAAAATGATTCTTGATGTGAAGCATACAGAAAATCCAAGAGCCGACATGTATATTTTAGGCGAGGTTGTATACGTCAATATGATTACGAATTCTTTTAAACATATTTTGTAATAGTTTAGATGCACAATTGTAATCGAACAAGGTGTTAATGCCTCAAACCTAGACACTTTGGATGCACATTATAACTTAGATACATCGTTGTTCGTTGTAGTTAGTTCAGACGCACCGTTATAATTGAATAACTTAGACGCACTGTTTATAACTTTTTAAACACATCATTATAATTAAAAGTACATCGACATATAACAGATAACAATGTCATATTTAAATTAAATTCTAGAGTTTATGGCATAATTTAAAATAAAAATAATAACAAAATAAATACTAGTTATTTAAGTTTTAGATTAAAAAGGTTTTCTTAAACCCAAAAATATATAAAATGAGGTGTATTACTTTGCTCCCTTAAGGTCAATGGTTCGAGTCTCGTCAAAGACGGATTGGTGTTAAATTTGATGTTAAAAAAATAGTAACCTCTTGAATTGATTGATCAGTGTTCAAAATCACGTAATTTAACAATTTTTTAATCTAGTTGTTTTTTTTTTTTTTTTTTATGGTTCAAAACGCTTGAAAATATGTATAGTATGTGCCCTGATTTTTTTTTAAACGGCTTTTTACATAGGATTTTCACGAGGTTTTCAAAACTCAAATGGGTTTTCAATATATTCATCTTCTCTCTCTCTCAATATAATATATATATATATATATAGAGAGAGAGAGAGAGAGAAAAAAAAATGTATCGTACAATTGGGCTTAACATACATTACGTAAGCGACTTGAAATCGCATGTCATATAAAATCGCATGGGGGTGTATATGGGGTGAAATCGCATGGGGATCTGGAAGTCGCATGTTGTTATATATGGGTGAAATCGCATGGGTGTTATACAAAATTGCATGGGGATTTTTAAAATCACAAATTGCATGTTTGAAAGATAAAATCGGACGTTGGAAAACAATCGCGTACGCAATATGCGTTAAGTCATTTTGTACGTTAATTGGCCTCTACATATATATAGAAGATCATGCGAGAACCACCTCTTATTGCGAGAACCGCGAGAACCAATGTGAACACAACCAAAAATGCCTAAAAATCACACAATTTTTTTTAATATTTTTTATATAAAAATCGCTACTTTTCGAAGCCAAAAAAAAAATTTTAAAAAAAAAATTTTGCCACTAAAAGTAGCGATTTGAGCATAAAAAATATTAAAAAAAAATGTTTAGATTTTTTTTTTTTGATTTTTTTAGATTTATTTTAGATTTTTTTAGGTTTTTTGGGGGTTTAGTTTTTAGCATTTTAGCTTGGGGGTGGGGGAGGGGGTTTAGGTTTTTTTTTTTTTTTTTGGGGGGGGGGGGGGGGTTAGGTTTTTTTGGGGTTTTAGTTTTTAGCATTTAGCATTTAGCTTGGGGGGGGGGGGGTGGGGGTTAGGTTTTTTTAGCTATTTTAGGTTGTGTTCACATTGGTTCTCGCGGTTCTCGCAATAAGGGTGGTTCTCGCATGAACTCCTCCCTATATATATATAGGGCCAGAATCATTTCAGAACCATAAATATTTACAGAACTCGCAGAACTCTTAATAAACAATCTTTTTATTTATATTTTTATGTTTATGATAATTTTATCATTTATTATGTGTATTTTTACGATTACAGACATGTTAAGAGTAATTTTATCATTTTTTATATGTAATTTTATAATTACACATATGTAAACTAGTTTTTTTACATATATGTAATTAGTTATGACACATATATATAATTTTGACAATTAAAATATGTAAACTACTTTTAACATATATGTAATCAAAGAAATACATATAATAGATGATAAAAAGATCCTAAATACAAAAACTTATATATAAAATGATTGTTTATTAGAAGTTCTGAAAGTTCTGTAGTTATTTAGAGTTCTGAAATGAACTCAACCATATATATATATATATATATATATATATTGTGAATAAAATCATTGGATGAAAAAAGAAGTTTTGTTTACAATTATTTGTCGTTTCTTGTTCATATTGAATATAGTAAAGCACGAACTAACCTATTTATATATGCATTTTGAAGTTGCTTTCTTTGATTTGTAATATGAAAAGGAACATCATATTTTCTCCCAATAAAGAATGTAGCATGTTTGTGTTTTGTATGATCAAGGTATAGAAACATGGGAATGGAGTGGGCATGCTTCCCTTCCACTTTAATCCTCAATCATCATCATTTGTTCCTGCATAGTTTTTTTTTATACTCTACTCTACCCCATTTGTTCCCCACCATTTGCTCCCCACT
This sequence comes from Helianthus tuberosus, assembly GCA_030545235.1. NCBI lineage: Eukaryota > Viridiplantae > Streptophyta > Magnoliopsida > Asterales > Asteraceae > Helianthus > Helianthus tuberosus. Next base: position 10,177 of record JARYGA010039409.1, read on the forward strand.
AGAACATGTACATTTATATTTGTTTCTTTTGTTAGCTCTTAAAATTACAATAAAAAATCAAATATTTATTTATTCAATGATATGGCACGATGACTCTATGATCAATTAAATTTTCTGTTAATGTGAGTATATGTTATTGTTTTTATCTTATGGTTTGATGTTACAAATTCTAACTGATAAAATAGTTGACACGAATGTAAAAGAAAGTATTCTCCTGTGACTTCTTGTTAAAAGGTTCTTCTTCTGCCACTATGTGTTAATACATATTTAATAGATCAGAAGATCACTAACTTAACTATGACTATGAGTTTGAAAGGGGAAATATTATAAAAAATAAACATATTATCTCATTTTTCTCTTAAAACTCTCTTAATATATATATTTTTTTCATATGAAAAACCAACATAGTTTCTGTTTTGTGTCACAAAAATTCCTTAACAATTTTTTTAATATTAAAGTCCCTTTACATGTTAAATTTAAACAAAATTATGACAAAATAATTTAAACAACTTGGAACTGTTGGAGGTGTCCAACAGTTCTTTTCGATTATTTGGTTCCTTTTTATCCGGATTGAATTTTTTTTGGTTAAACTAAAAATCGAACCAAAGTAAACAAAATTTAAGTACTTCCAAACTAAATCACAAACCACATTCGAATTTGGTTTGGTTTTCAGTCTCAACCGAATACATATAATTGGGTTCATTCGACTAAATATAAAGTATGCTTTACTTTGATTACTCGGTTTATCGGCCTACATATAAACCGAATTCATTTTATTCGGTTCCCGGGTTAAATCGTTTTTTGTCCAATTTTCGTTATTAACTGTTTTCGGTTCTTTAGCAATGACCTATGAATTTTCAAATATATCTTAGGTTGAAACATAACTTCATGTGGTAAGTTTTAGAAAAGCTATCATAATTTTGTTCAGATTTAACATGTGAAGAGACTTTAATATTCAAAAAATTGTTGAGGGACTTTCATAAGACAAAACATAAAGTAATAAAGTATGTTGGTTTTTTACGTGCAAAAAATTATTGAGGGACTTTTGTAAGGAAAATGAGAAAGTATATTGATTTTTATGGTATTTACCCAGTTTCAAACTAATTTTTTTAAGGCACTTAGCATTTATACATAATTTTTGTTACCGTATTCTTCATACCCAATTATCCATGATGTTTTTAGGTTAAATTGTCAAACAACTTTGTTCAAAGTAATAAATAAATACTTTAGAACACTTTATATATAATAAAGCTTGTATATTAGTCCCAATTGAAAACCAAATCTTTAAAGGTTAAAGTATAAACTTTAATCATCTCTTATCTTTTACTTTTATTCCATCAACGTTATCTCAATCTTCTACTAGTATCACTACCACTATTATCATTTGTATTGTCATCGCCACCATTACTATTTAACGTTTAAAGCACTACTAGAAAAGCGCCGGGTCTTAATGATCGAGATGAATATACATAACATCTACAACATTTTCTATCGACCGATGGTTGAGTTTAGTACAATACATGATTAAACCAAAATTCAAAATCTTCTATATCGGCGTGTAAGTGTGCAACACACCAAAAGCATATCATAAAGAGAACGCTAAAGGGAGATATACCTATATTGACGTGTATGGATACTTTAAAGATTCTCTCCATAAAATTTCCTAGAGGGCTTGGTTTGTACATGCTAATAATGGAAACATATGTAATCTTCTCAACGAGATCTTTGCATTCACATACCAAAAATAGTATTTGGAGTTTTATATTATATGATAAGAAGTTCAGCTGTGGAAAAAGAAATTATTATTCTGCTACATAAATTATAAGAGTTCCGAATGGGTAGTGTTGAAAATATATTTCATAGCTCATAACTTCTTGTCGGTTCATATAAATTAGCTTGTTAAATACTCGTGTTGATTTGGCTCGAGCTTGTAAGCTAGTATATATGGTTGAGTCGAGTTCAAACATAAGGTAACTTGCTCGTACATCAGTGGCGGATCTAGGATTCCGACCAAGGGGTAACGTGTTATAAATAAGCCGTAACGAAATCGAAAAAACGTCAAATTTTTCCAAAATTTACACTAATTTTTCCAATTTTTTTCCGACCAAGGGGTAGCGGGGGTTATCCCTACCAAAGAGGTAGGTCCGCCCCTGTCGTACATACTCGACTTGATTTTGAATGGATTTAGTTCAAGTAACTCACTCATTAGTCCATATAACGTAGCTACATTCCAGGTGTGTGTGTGTGTGTGTGTGTGTGTGTGTGTGTGTGTGTGTGTGTGTGTGTGTGTGTGTATAGAATTAGGATCAAGAGTGAACAACTTTTTGAGAGTAAACTAATCTTGCCCCTTGATTATTTTTTAGATTAAAAGGATAAGATTGACATTAGTCAAGTATGTTTAATTAAAATCACTTAATTTTCTCATCTCTTAATTCTCTCTCTCTCTCTCTCTCTCTTTCTCTAATTTTTAATTATTTTTTTATCGTTTCTTTATCCATAGATTTTGCTTTAATTTTAACTTCAATATTGTTTTTCTTTTATTATCCGTATATATAAATATCATAATACATTGTTTTTAACTTTTTATAATTTTCAATAAATATTAAAAAAATTCTCAGAGTTTGAAATTGTAATAATTATTTTTGGGCATTAACTTTTTTTGAATATGTGATGAAGTTACTTATTTTTGCGTACATGTGATATATTTCGTGTTCATTAATTTCATAATTTTTATATGAATCTACCCGTGTGCATGCATAATATACTATATGCCGTTAATATACACATATGTAACAATTTCTGAATATAATATACAGATGTATAAAAGACTGTACACATGTGTATAAACTAACAGTTGTGTATCTTGTATAAACTGATAGTTAGCGAGACTGTACACATGTGTATAAACTAGCACATGTGTATCTTGTATAAACTGATACTAGCAAGACTGTACACCTGCGTATACACTAAAAGTTGTGTATCTTGTATATACAGAAACTAGTGAGATTTTAGAGATTTTGATTATATTGTTTAATAAATGCAATTTACAAAAGCCGCAAATACCCTTCTGTCAATTATTTTAAAGGGGGGTTACAACATTATAATTACAATCTTGCCATTGTTTAAAAATCTCTAGATGATGTAATCCAATGGCCCAAGTTAGTTCACACGATTCACTTTCAACCTAGTGTTCACTCTAGATCCATACACTATATATATATATATATATATATATATATATATGATTAGGATCAAGAGTGAACAACTTCTTGATAGTGAACTGAATGAACTAATCTTGCGCCTTGATCATTTTTTAGATTAAAAGGGTAAGATTGACATTAGCCAAGTATGTTTAATTAAAATGCCTTAATTTTCTCATCTCTTAACTCTCTCTTAATTCTCACTCTCTCTCATTTTTAATTATTTCTCCATCATTTCTTTATCCATAGATTTTGTTTTAATTTTAATTTGAATATTGTTTTTCTTTTATTATCCGTATATATAGATATCATAATACATTGTTTTTTACTTTTTATAATTTTCAATAAATATTAAAAAAATTCTCTGAGATTGAAATTGTAATAATTATTTTTGGGCATTAACTTTTTTTTTTTGAATATGTGATAAAGTTATTTATTTTTGCATACAAGTGATATGTTTCGTTTTCATTAATTTCATAATTTTATATGAATCTACTCGTGTGCATGCATAATATACTATATGTTGTTAATATACACATATGTAACCATTTCTGAATATAATACACATATGTATAAAAGACTGTACACATATGTATAAACTAACACCTGTGTATCTTGTATAAACTGATACTAGCGAGACTGTACACATGTGTATACACTAACAGCTGTGTATCTTGTATATACAGAAACTAGCGAGATTTTAAGGATTTTGATTATATTGTTTAATAAATGCAATTTACAAAAGACGCAAATACCGTTCTGTCAATTATTTTAAAGGGAGTTACAACATTATAATTACAATCTTGTCATTGTTTAAAAATCTCTAGATGATGTAATCAAATGACCCAGATTAGTTCACATAGTTCACTCTCAACATAGTGTTCACTCTAGAACCCTACCATATATATATTGCTACTTTATTATTAGAGACTTGGATATTTGCTACTTTATTAATTGTGAGTTGTATAATTTAAGATTATCCTTAATTTGTAATTTGAAGCTTTTACGAAAATAAATAAATAAATAAAAAGTCACCGAAACTAAGATAACGTGTCAACTCGTCGAGCTACGAGTTCGTTCGAGTTGAAGGCGAACCTACATAAGCTAAATTTCTTGCTCGGTTGAAAATACCACATCAAGTTGGCTCCTCTCGTTTGGCTCATTTTACTACTGGCTGGCTCAAGCCCGAGTTACTAAAATGACTCGGTGGGCATTCCTAGAAATGGAACTAAGGTTTTTGTAATTAGACCGAACTAACCAGTCAAACCGAGATCCAAGCATGTCACAAGATCTGCTCAGGACATATGGACCGCAACATTCGATCTACAACCAAACATTGTTATTCTAATTGTTAAAATAAAATGCAATTGGTTAATTCCTGTTGCAACATTGGTTATTAAGTTTGTTACATCTATTTGTTATACGGTTATTACTAAAAGGGTGTAAAGTGTGCAGAGTTAAAGATAAAGGGCGTAAATGGAATCTCCTGAGGATTAAAGTGGAAGCTTGCATATCTTGAAGGGTTGTAAGTGGAAGTATCTTTTGCACGCATATAAAAGAGTGTATTGTTACCAGATCTTCAATTTACCTCTCATCATCTTCTTCGAGACTGTTCTAGGGTTTCATCTTTGAGCAGTTGCTGTCTAGTTTTGTTACGGCGAGTCGTTTCAGTTGTTGATCCGTCTTGTGGATCATTTGTTGTTGCTGATATTGTGCGCCGATTGTTGCTGCAGATTCTGTGTGCAGTTTATTGTTGCAGATCTTGAATATCTTTGGTTTTTTGGTTGTATTGTTCTTATTAATCAACTGATAGTTATCAGTTGATTATATCTTGTATTGTTCATAGTTTTGATCTTACAGTTTGTAAGATCTTGGGAAGGTTTGGGTGTTTTTTTGGGTTGGTTAAGTAATAAAAATTTTCAGTCACGATTTGTCGCTATTCTGTTGTTTACTTTGGTTTATCGCATTTGTCATATCATTTTACATGGTATCAGAGCTAAATGCTCTTGATCCGGTCTTATTTCCGCTGTTGATCTGATTCTCTTGTTGTTCTTGTGTTAGGTCTGCTTCAAGTTTGCAGATCTGTTGTTGACGATTAGATAGATCATCTGATCTTGGGAGTGCTATATTTTCTGTATACGAGCAACTGAAACCCTAGCTAGGGTTTCTTGGTTTTGGTGAAAGATCTCCTCTCTTCTGGTGGCTTCACACACTCTGTGTTGGTCTCTAAATCCTCGAAGATTTAGAGCAAACTGACCAGTAGTGTTGTTTTTTGGTTATTGTCTTTATTGGATCTGCTAGTTCTCGAAAACTATAGATCTGATAATTTTCGGAGTTGCTTTGCACCCACTGTGAGATTGTTCTTACTCTCCCTCTTTTATTTTCTGTTGTTGGAATAGTTGAAGTCGGGGTAGTAAGGACCGGCACCTTTGTTTGATTGTTTTGTTGCTGATTATTATCTGTTTTTTTGTGTAATCTCTTTGTTATTTGCTGTTGTTATAGTGGGTTATTGTCTAGTTTCGGCTCCTGAGTAAAGGCATGTCCAGGCACCTTTGAGTGATGAACCTGGAGTCTTGTCCCTGACTCAGCTTCGCCTTAGGATCTGCAGTTATATTCTTTGTTTGTTCATTGTTGGTGTTATCAGTTGATAACTGCTGTTATTCTGTGTTGTTTGTTTCTTGGTTCTCATTATTGTTTGGTATTTGTTCTGTCTTTCTGTTGCTTAAAATGGGTGATACAGGTAGTTCGTCACAGACTTTGATTAGTAAGTTGGATGTAGGAGATCCTTTGTATCTTCATCCGAGTGACTCTAGTGCCCTAACTATAGTGAATATTAAGTTGAAAGGTACAGAAAATTATTCGGTATGGTCAAGTGCAATGAAGTTACCCTTAGAGGCTAAGAATAAGTATGGGTTCATAGATGGTAAATGTGTTAAGTCTGAGAGTGATCCTGTGTTAGCTAGCCAGCGGGACAGATGTAATTCTGTTGTGCTTACATGGTTGTTAAATTCTGTGTCTGAGGAACTGTTTCTTGGTCAGGTTTTTTCAAAGTTAGCATCTGAGGTCTGGACAGATCTCAAAGAGTCTTTCTATAGGGTGGATGGTTCTATTGTATATGATTTGTATAAAAAAATTAATAGTGTTTCACAAAATGGTACTTCTGTTGCAGAATATTATAATAAACTGACAACAATGTGGAAGCATTTTGATGCTATGTTGCATCTGCCTTCATGTTCTTGTCAGGCTGCTAAAGACTTTAATGATTTTTCAACATTAATCAAATTAATGCAATTTCTTATGGGACTTGATGATGTTTATCAATCTGTGAGAACAAATCTATTAACAAGAGAACCATTACCTTCTGTTAAAGTGGCATTCTCTATCATCTCTAGAGAAGAGTCACATAGGTTGTCTAGTAGTGGGTCAAAAACACAAAGTGTGTCTTTTGTGTCTAAATCCAATCAGTCATTTGATCAAAGAAAGAAAGTTAATAGAGGTCCTAACTCAAATCTGAAGTGTACTCACTGTAATATGTTAGGACATACTGTTGATAGATGTTTTGAAATCATTGGATATCCACCTGGGTTCAAACGTAGAGTTAATAGTAACAACCAGTCTAATAGAGTCAACTTGGCTAGTAATAATAAAACTAATTCTGTGGTTGGAACATCTTCATCTGTTAGTGGAAATGGTTTACCTTTTACACCTGAGCAGATTGCTAAGTTGTTGAGTCTTGTTGGAGAAAAAGGTGGATCTGATTCTTAGAATCAGAATGTAGGAGGTGAGTGTTTTAATGTTTTTAACTTTGTTAGTTGTTCAAGTTCTGTCAATTTTAGTATGAATGGGTGGATCGTTGACTCTGGGGCTAGTCAACATATGGTTAGTACAGATAAAAATTTGGTTAATTTTGTGGATGTGTCTGAGTTTAACATTACTGTTGGGCATCCAAATGGTACAAGTGTCAAGGTTTTAAAAATTGGTGATCTAAAGTTGACTAATGACATTCTTTTTAAAGATGTTTTTTATGTTCCTGGTTATTGTGTGAATCTGTTGTCTGTGTACAAGTTGTCTAAAGATAATCATGTGTCAGTTAAGTTTAATGAGACAAGTTGTTTCTTACAGGATTCCAGTTCAAAGAGAATCCTGATGAGTGGTAGGCAAGACTGTGGTCTGTATTTTGTAGGAAATGCTGGTAATAATGTTAATACCTGTTTTAATAGTTCTATGAAGTCTATTTCTTGGCATAGTAGACTAGGACACCCTTCAGATCAGGTTCTAGCAGTGTTAAAACAAAGTCTTAAAATCCAGTCTAGTGAACATGGCCCTTGTGATGTATGTCATAGGGCAAAACAAGTTAGGGTTCCATTTCCGTTGAGTGAACACAAGTCTAAATCAGTTGGTGATCTCATACATTTGGATGTATGGGGTCCCTATAAAGTGACAAGTTATGATGGTTACAAATATTTTTTAACTATTGTTGATGATTATACTAGGGCTGTGTGGTGTTATTTTTTAACTAGTAAAACAGAGGTTTTTGAAAACTTGAAAGTCTTTTATGAGCTTGTGTTGACTCAATTTAAGAAGAAAATTAAAATAATTAGAAGCGATAATGGAACGGAATTTGTTAATAATCAAATGGACAGTTTTTGTAAAACAAAGGGAATTATACATCAAACATCTTGTTCCTATACGCCACAACAAAATGGTGTGGCGGAAAGGAAACACAGACACTTGTTAAATACTGCTAGAGCTCTGATGTTTCAGAGTAGTTTACCTTTAAGATTTTGGTCTGATTGTGTGTTAACTGCTGTATATCTTATTAACAGGTTGCCGTCTTATGTGTTGAATGGTATGAGTCCCTTTGAAATGATGTTTAACTTTAGACCCTCTTTGTCTCATCTAAGAAACTTCGGGTGTTTATGTTTTAGTACTGTGTTACATGATTCTGATAAGTTTTCATATCATGCTGAAAAATGTGTGCTTCTTGGTTACTCTAGTTTTAAGAAGGGGTATAAGCTATGGAGTTTAGATAATAAAAAAATATTTTTTTCAAGAGATGTGAAATTTTATGAAAATGTTTATCCTTTTAAAGTTAAAACTTTTGTTGACCAAGAACCTGTTTTTTGATAAACAATTAAATCATGTAAATTTTTTTGACAATGTTTCACCTGAAGTTTCTAACATACCCAATGATGAAGAGGGTACAAATGGTTCACAAGATCCTAATAGTGATGATCAGCAACCATTGTCACCCTCTACATCAGCCCCTGTATCAGGTGTTGACACTGTTCAACAATCAGAACAGGAGAGCAGTAGTAGACAGGGAACCAATGAGAGGGCAGAGGACACTATAGGATCAAATGTTGAGACCAACCAGTCTGAGGGTAATGTAAATGTTAGAAAGTCTTCTAGAAATATTGCTATGCCTAAGAAATTTGATGACTTTGTTGTTGAGGGTAAAGTTAGATATGGTATAGAAAAGGTGGTTAGTTATGCTAACTTGTCTTATGAAAATGTGTGTTTTGTTGCTTCTTTAAATAAAACTGTTGAGCCTACTACGTATAGTGAGGCTGTTAAGGATGAAAAGTGGATAGAAGCCATGAATAATGAGATGGAAGCTCTTTATAGGAATAATACTTGGGTTTTGGTAGATCTTCCTAAAGGTAGAAAACCTATAGGTTGTAAATGGGTTTATAAAATAAAATATAAGGCCAATGGTGAGGTAGAAAGGTATAAGGCCAGATTAGTGGCCAAGGGATTTAACCAAAGAGAGGGAATAGACTTTGGTGAAACTTTTTCACCTGTTGTAAAGATGGTAACTGTTAGGATTGTTTTGAAACTTGCTGTTAATAATAATTGGCCGTTATATCAGATGGATGTAAACAATGCTTTTTTATATGGAACATTATCTGAAGAAGTGTTTATGACTTTACCTCAAGGTTATTTTACAAATGATAATACTAAGGTGTGTAAGTTAGTTAAGTCTTTGTATGGTTTAAAGCAAGCCCCTAGACAGTGGAATGAGAAACTAACTGCTGTATTAGTGTCAATGGGATTTGTTCAAAGTGTTTGTGATTATTCCTTGTTTGTGCTGTCTAAACAAGATGTGTTTATAGTTCTTTTAGTCTATGTTGATGACATAGTTGTGACTGGAAACAATAAAGCTGAAATAGAAAAAGTTAAAACATGCTTAAAAGAAAGCTTTCAAATTAAAGATCTTGGCCTACTTAGATATTTTCTAGGTATTGAGGTGTTATATTCTGATGGTTGCATCTGTTTGTCACAGAGAAAATATTGTCTTGAATTGTTGAACGAATTTGGGTACTTGGGGTGTAAACCTGTTACTACACCAATTGAACAAAGTTTTCTTGTGACAAATAAATGTGATAAAGAGGAAAAATTCTTGGAAAATATAAATGGCTTTCAAAGGTTAATTGGGAAATTGATATATTTGTCGTTAACAAGGCCAGACATAAGTTATGCTGTCCAGTTTCTAAGTCAGTATATGCATAGTCCCAGTCAGGTTCATTTAGATATAGCACTGAGGTTGTTAAGATACTTAAAGTTATCACCTGGAAAGGGTGTTAACTTTAAGAAATCTGATGATATGGACTTGTCAGGGTTTGTTGACTCTGACTGGGCCAAGTGTCTTAAAACCAGAAAGTCAGTCACTGGTTTTGGTATTTTTCTTGGTGATACACTTGTTTCTTGGAAAAGCAAGAAACAGAGTGTAGTGTCAAGGTCAACTGCAGAAGCTGAGTACAGAGCTATGTGCTCAGCTACCTGTGAGATAATGTGGATTTTGAATGTGTTAACTGAGTTAAACGTTTCATATAATCTGCCTGTTAAGTTATACTGTGATAGCAAGTCTGCAATTTCGATTTCTCAAAATCCTGTATTTCATGAACGC
>JARYGA010039410.1:0-36082 GCA_030545235.1 Helianthus tuberosus
TCACGAATTCTCTCTCAAAATCTGTTTTGGCTGATTAACCTAAACCCCAATGCAAAGCCTTGTTTATATAACAAATGGTTGCAACTTTAAGCTAGGGTTTCCTACATGGGCTATGGCCCAATTCGTCCCCCATCACCCTATCTGGGTTTGGTTTAGCCCAAACTCTATTATTTGACTAATACAAAGCTAAACCCGCTAACCATTTATCATTTTACTAATTACAAGATATCCAAAGACCAAATCTAAGTTGTTGTCACAAATATGCACCAACAAACTCCCCCTTGACAATAGCTTCATAAAAACAACTTTGTCTTCTGTCATCTTGCATTCTTCATGTAATCTTGCATTGTCTTTGGCCTTTGGATAGCTTCAGCTTTTACAGCTTCTGTCAGCAACAGACTCCCCCTAAGCTAATGCAACCAATCACCAAATCTTCAAAATGTTAGCACTTGAGTAATCTCTAGTTTAGCATTTTCATAGCAATCTTCAAACTCTTCAACTTTGTTTGCAATGTAGAAAGGAGGTTCTACCATGCATCCAATCAAACTCTCATCTTCTCAACACAGCAACTTCTCAACAACATTCTACTTCAATCTGTATACTATAAAACAAATATCTCGAGAAACCATAAGAATTTTTCAACAAAGTTAAATAAATTATTATTATTCAAGAGATAGTTAAACTATATCACAGATTAAGCATTTTCAAATCAGCACCAACACGCCAAACTTTTGTCCAACACACAAGACCCTGTATGATTTAAAATTTCGAACTCACTTTCTAACACCGTCTCCCCCTATCAGTAACAATTTCTCCAAGAATAACAGTTTTCCGTACATTAAGAATTTTAAACAAAAAAGACACTATTTTTGGATTTTTATATCTTCTGAAAGCAAGTAAATAACAAAAGCAATAAACACTTTGTTTTAGTGAGAATCACCGGTAAGAAGATTATATCAGCACAATCAAACTGTTTTCACACTATTAGATAATTCTTTATATAATTTTTTTGTGAAAGCAGTCTAAGACGATTACCAGTATGTTTGTCCACTTAAACAAAATGCATGAACATTTCAAGTTCCATTGCCGTATGATATGTTAAGGTAATATTATTACTGATATACTAGCGTATCCCACTTCAGGATGTACCCCCACGATCAAGGTATGCACAAAGATTCCTCGTAGTAGGTGAGTATACCGAATTCATCTGTTTTGTATTTACAACGATAGATAATTGGTGATCAGGTCAGTACTTCCGTACAACAAAGAGACCAAAATATCTAACGAGGGCTAAGATAAATACCATTTTTGGTATGAATTATGCATTTTGCACATTTGAATGACTCTCTAGGAGAGCTTCTTCATTTTCAGGGTTTTGGCATTTTAAGCTCTTTTAAGACATCCTGGTTGTGCCTAGGTTAGCATGTATCTTGTTGGTGTATACGTCTGTCGACTTCGTCTTGTATCGAGTCTTGTATTGTTCTAGATAGATCAGGGCACGTTGTACGAGAAAAATGTCAAATATAGGATAAGTGGAAAGTTTAAATGGAATTAGAAGTTGTAATTCCGCTTGAAATCACATCAAGACAGTTCAAACGAAATCACTGATTTTGCTTGAAAGTGATTTCGTTTGAGCCAATTCAAGCGGAATTAGCAGCCTATATATACCCTTCATGTAATTTCGTTTGGTGAGTCTTGCATGTGTGTTTCCGGAGCCAAAGTGCTGCCGAAGTGTCATTTCGCTGTAAAACTTTATCAGATTAATCAAGAAGACAGTTAAAGTGAATATCTAGCTGAATCTAACTCGATATGTCTGTTTCCGCCTTTCATATTGAGTAGAACGCCTCTGAACGACTCGTTTCGGTCGGTAAAATGATCCTACATGTGGTAGCAGAGCTCAGGAGGAGGAGTTCTACCATTCTCAGCTTGATTTCATCAGATTTTCTAACTTCTACACCTTTTTTTCAAAATTGAACAACTTTTCACGGTTAAAATCAGCTAATTTTCTCACATATTGTGTGAAACAGTGTTTTAACAAACCCTTGAAAGTTTCAGATCTAAAATCGAGCTAAAACTTGATCAATTTGACAAAAGTTGGACCGAAATGATGACATCAGCCTAATCTTGTTTGAAATTGCACCTAATTCCGCTCGAAATCAGTAATTCCGCTTGAGTATTCCGCTTCAAATAGGTATTCCGTTTGAAAGGTTCAAACGAAATCAGTAATTCCGTTTTAAATCCTGATTCCGTGTGAGTTGGTATTTCGTTTGAAGTTTGTTGTGTAGGTAATTCCGTTTGAACAGGGATTCCATGTGAAAGAGTTTGATTTCGTTTGAAGATTAATTTTGTTTCAAATGATATTCCGTTTGAAAGTGTTATTTCGTTTGAAAGTGTCAGATTTTGAAAATTTATTACTGAATCATGGAAGAAGAATTCTATAACGCGTTTGCAAAATCCCCGACTACTCCAGCTGCCGTTGTTCAAAGCATGAACATGGAAAATGAAACCGGAACAATACAAAAACCCCCGAAGCTTATGGGCATTGAAGAGTATTATGGTTGGAAAGATAGGTTTAAAAATTGGGTTTGGGCAAATCACTTGAGATCTTGGGAATGCATTGAGAAAAAGTATGTTAGACCCCGTACTGAGGTGGGAGTTATCAAGGCAATTTCTGAGCTGTCAGACAAAGAAAGGGATATGTACAAAGCAGAGAAAATGATGATTAGTCTGCTACAGCAAGCTGTCAAAGAAGACATCTTCATATTACTTCAACACGACAATACTTCACGTTCGATTTGGGATGCACTTCGTGTTAAGTTTGAAGGAAGTGAAAAGATGATCAGGAATAAGAAAGCTTTATTAAAGAAAGAGTTTGATTTGTTTTCGAGTTTACCAAGTGAGGGCACAAAGAAACTGATTGAAAGATATTGTCACTTAGTTCGTTTAATGTCTCTGTTAGATATAAACAAAGAACGAGTAGAATGGGTTGACAAACTGGCTGATGCCTTACCGCAGAAAGAGTGGGGTACATTTTTGATGATTTTAAAGAATACTGGAGAATATGATGGATTGACAATCTCTCAGTTCATAGAAAAGATTGAAGGACAAGATCTTGAGCAACAAAAGATTGCTAGGATGAACAATCCAAGTGGTCAACAAGACATCAAAATGTATTATAAGGGAAGTGTTCAAGATGTTGAATTAAGTCCAAAGATTCAAACTGCGTTTAGTGCTGAAAATTCATCTGGAACAGTCAATCAAAGTCAAAGTAATAGTGGATTTTCTTCATATCCAAGTGTTAGTCCAAATGGTTCAGCTTCAAGTTATCAATCTCAAGGATCAAATAATGGAAATGGGTTTATGATACAATGCAACATTGCGTTGAATCTTTCAAATGGTCAAAGTTTTTCTAAAGAAGTTGCTAAAGATCACATGGCGTTACTTGCTACTGTGCTGGAATCCTATGAGGGATTGGTTGCAGGAAGGATCGGAAATCCTATGCTGACGAAAGAGGATTACGATCAGATTGATGCTGAAGAGATGGAACTCATGGACATCAAATGGTCTTTGGCAAGTGTTTTGAGAAGAGCTGAAAAATTTAAAATGATTACAGGAAGAAATGATTTTCTAGATGCAAATGTCTCTACTTTGGGTTTTGATAAATCTAAAGTTACTTGTTTTCGATGCAGGGAGAAAGGACATTTTAAAAGAGAATGCAAAAATCAAGAAGCAAGTGGAGCAAAGAATCCGTTTGGAAAATATGATTACTATCGGAAAGCAATATATCAACAAGTTGGTCAACAAACAATTCAACAAAAAGAGCCACAAACTGCACATGCAAAAATGATCGAAGAAGCAAATAAGAGAGCTTATTTTGGTATCATTGACCAAGATGATGAAAAAGTGGCAGAAGGTTTCAGTTGGGACAAATACATTCCACCTGATTCAAAAGTTGTAGCTCTCATTGCTCAAGTCATTCAAGAGCCTGATTTGCTGACAGAATGGATGAAAGTGTTTAATAGAAATGAGACAAGTCAAGAAGAAGAGTCTGTTTCATCAGATGAAAGTTCAGAAAGAACAACAGTTTTTGATCAATCACCATCAGATTCTGGTTCTTTAGATGATAGTTCAGAAAAGACAATAATTTTTTATCAATCGCCAACTGATGACAATAGTGATAACGAGGAAGAAATACATATTAATATTGCAAAAACTCATTTATCTCCTGAAAGTTTTCAATTTTATTTTGCAGATCGCTCGGAGAAGTTGAAGAAAAGACGAGCAGCAAAAGAACAGAAAAAGAAAAAATGTGAAAATGTAGCTCAAAATGAGAAGATTGTTCAAAATGAAGAAGTTAAAATTGCTGAGGAGATTGTTGAAACAGAGAAGGTGATTGAGGTTCAGAAAGTTGTTGAAGTTGAGAAGATCATTGAAGTAGAAAAGATAGTTGAAGTAATCAAACCATGTCTAAAGTGTTCAGAATCGTGCAAAAAGTGTGAAGAAAAAGATGAGAAATTGAGTGAGCAAGATAAGATGAAAGAAACATTATTGTTCAACCTCAATTATGTAAAAGAATCATATGATGTGCTGAACAGAACGGTGACGGGTTTACAAAAAACAAATTCTGAAAGAGAAGATGCATTGACAATGATGAATGCTGTGATGATGTCAAAGCATAAAGCGATCAATCATTAAATTGAAGAATGTGCAAAGCTGAAGCAGGAGTTGGAGACAGAAAGAATTGAAAATGAAAGAATTAGAAGTGTTGCAAAGTTATTCTAGTTCTGATTATTTGATTGATCGAATTTATCCAACTGTTGCAGGTTTTGAAGCATTTCAAGATGAGACGCCAGAAGATAAGCATACTGGTAAGAAACAAAGTGCAAAATATAAAAAGTGTCCGCCTCCTATCTGGGAAGGATATTCTCCCAGAAAACCAAATGAGGAGCAAGTCAAAAAGGCAGTCAATATAAAGTTAAAGTCCGATATAACCGATGATTTACCAGAAAATATTAACGTCATTTTTACATCGTCTGATACTGATCATGAGTCCGAGTTAATAAAAAAGGTGGTCGATCAGGTGTTGGATAAAGATGAGGAGTCTGAGTCAAAGTCCGAGTCTGGAAGTTCGAGTTCATCTGTCAAAAGTTCGAGTTCGTCGGTCAACACTTCAAAGACGTCGGTTAAACGGGTTTATAGTAAAGAGTTTTTATTGTCAAAATCTAATTTGAATGACGAATTAATCAAAGTGGCATATACTTTGAAAGATTCCGACAAATTATATTCTGATAAAGAGTTTCCAATAAGAAGTGTTCAAATTGAAAAGATTAAACAGGTTTTCAAATTAACAGAAATTAATATTTCTGAAATAAAAGATTTAAATCTTTCTGAAAAACCTAAAAAGTACACTTCAAGAATTCAACAACGTTTAAACAAGAAAAAAAGTTACAGTTCTGGTTCTGGTTTTCAAAAGAAATCAAACCATAACAGTAATTTCAAAAGGAAAGGTTTAGGATTTATTTCACCTGAAAACCATAAAAATGAGAAAATTTCTAAAACAAATACAAAATTTGTTTCAGGGACAAGTTGTGAAGAAGAAGCAAAGAGCTCATTCTGGAAGGAATCAAACAAAGAATTCCTTGCTAAGAAGCAAGAGAGAATGATGAATTGAGCTTATCAAAGAAAGGAGACAAGAACCTGTTACAGATGTCAAGAAGTTGGTCACATTGCCTGGAACTGTCCAATGGCTACCAAAACAAAACAGGGAGTCTCTGAAAAACTCAAAGAAAAAGTTGTTGAGAAAAATGAACCATCAACTGAAAGATTCAAAATTTTTGAAAATTCAACTTATGAAGTTGGTGAGTGTTCAAAAACAAGATTTTACAAGAAGAGAGCTAATCATGACAAACAAATGTGGATTGTTAAGAAAGATGATGTGAAATCTGGCGATGAATCTGATTCCACAAAGTCAGAGGAGCCACAAGTTGAGCTAAAAATTGAAACATCAGTACCTCCAATGGATGATGTCCATTTTCCACCATTGAGGGATGAAAATTTTAAACAAAAAGTTGGAAAATTTGAGATTTCGAATCAATTCTATTCTGAAAAGAAAGAATTTGATGTCGAAAAAGTTTTCAATGGAAATGTGAATTTTTTTTTTGGTAAAATGGTCGATGGAAAAGTAAAAGGGGTAAAATATTTTTATGAAACAAAGAAGGCAACTTATTACCCAAGTGAAGTTGAGGAGGAAACATCCAAGTTTGGTCAGGCTTGGATGTCTGTTTTTCACAAGTAAAAATCTGACTTGCCGGAGCTCCCAGGTTGGTAAGAGTGGAGCAGGTATCGGCATCTTTCTTGAGAAATACACGAAAGTGATATTTCGACTTACAAGTAGTAATTGCTTTGGTTCTTACAAGTGGTAAATCAGGGACATTAAGTTGTACTTGATTTTCTACAAGTTGTGATGATGATTGAATTTAAAATTGTTAAAATTTTTCAAAGTGGTTAAAAGAACAAGGTGATGAATTGACCCCTAACCTACAAGTGGTTACAAAACTTATTTTCCGGAAAAACCATTTGATTAAAACAAACTTAAGTGTTTTGAAATCATAATGGGAAAATAGTTTGTTGTAAGGGGGAGTTCTGATTGTTTATGCCAAGTGGATGGCGATTTGAAGTGATTTGATATCAGTTGTCACTTTGCTTGTATAGTTTATTTTCAAATTTCCTTTAAAAGTTTTTGCATTTTAGGGGGAGTAAGAAATTTCAGAAAATCCAAAAACATTCGAAAATTTGAAAAAGACAAAAACATGATAAAATGAAAAAAGAGTTTTGTTGTATAAAAGAGGAAATGATAGTACATCAGTGGACGTTCACAGCATGCTAAAGAATTGGAAAGTTAAATAGTGATAAACGGTCTCACTGATGATATGCCAGTAGTTTTTTACACATTTAGTAGATTGTGACGAGATATAAACCTAAATTTCAAACTTACTTATATCGTGGGGAACATCTCTCGGATATATGGGTAACCCCCGAAATCTTGTTTGAAAGGTCCCTCTTTCTGAGATACTAGGTCTTTATACTCAGTGATATCTGGGGTATTATCCCGGGACTTCTGATTTTGCGGAAGCAATGGCCTAGTCCCCGGAGAATACTTTACGCTTGCTTAAAATATAGCCCACCCTCAGCATAAAAAATGATGAAACATTGCAAAATGCTAATCATGTGCTGTTGAAGAAAAGATCCTCTAAAGGGGACACACCAAAAGTTGAAGCCGTCATCTCTCTGCTGAACGGAAGTTCTGACCTGAGCTCTCACGACCCTCTCATTTAACCCTTTACAGATATCATCTGTGGTATACTCACCTGTAAGACTGAATATTGGGATCTGGATACGGGAGTATATTCTGAGGTGGGACACGTGAATAAGTTTAAGTGTTTAAAACATTAATCTCGTATCTCGAAGCAGTTGAACTTTGTGTGAAAAATTAAGTGGATCAGTATACTGACAATATAAGTGAATTGTTTAGAACTTATAATGATTAAAAGCTTAACGGTGTTGGTGATTTGTCTCAGAAACTGATATGATCCTCTTACGCAAACTCACAAAAATATTGTTTGTAAATATTTCTTTACCGCATTTCTTTATCAAAAGTTCAAAAAGATTTTAAGTGTGTTTTAGCATAAAATTTTGAAAAATTCAAAAAGATTTTCGACAACTGATATTGAAGAGCTGATTTTCAAAATTCCGTGTGCTAAGCATGATGAACAAAATGTTTGGGTGAATTGGTTTGAAATTTTTGAAACAAAAATTGTTTTTATCAAAATCCACCTCATAATAAGAATGGTGTTGTTGAATAAACTCTACCAGTAATTTTTAATTTTGTCATATTGTAAATTTGTGAAATTTATTTTTGGGTAGAGAATGTGCAGGATAGACAGGTTTCAGATCCTGATTCTGAATGATAGAGAGCCAGGTTCTGATACCTGAGGACTCTTTGATTTCAAAAAGCCAGACTGCGATCCCAGCATATCGAAAGGGGGAGTCTGAAGACATCTAAAGGTTTGTTGGTGCTGAGAGAAAGAAGAAGAGAGAAGACTGAGAAAAGAAGCCCGAAGACTGATAAAGACTGAAGACTGTGAAGACTCGACACTGAAGACTTGTCAACATTCGAGGGGGAGTCTGTTGGTGCATACGTCTGTCGACTTCGTCTTGTATCGAGTCTTGTATTGTTCTAGATAGATCAGGGCACGTTGTACGAGAAAAATGTCAAATATAGGATAAGAGGAAAGTTCAAACGGAATTAGAAGTTGTAATTCCGCTTGAAATCACATCAAGACAGTTCAAACGAAATCACTGATTTCGCTTGAAAGTGATTTCGTTTGAGCCAATTCAAGCGGAATTAGCAGCCTATATATACCCTTCATGTAATTTCGTTTGGGTGAGTCTTGCATGTGTGTTTCCGGAGCCAAAGTGCTGCCGAAGTGTCGTTTCGCTGTAAAACTTTGTCAGATTAATCAAGAAGACAGTTAAAGTGAATATCTAGCTGAATCTAACTCGATATGTCTGTTTCCGCCTTTCATATTGAGTAGAACGCCTCTTAACGACTCGTTTCGGTCGGTAAAACGATCCTACATATCTGGATGCAGCAGAAGGACAACCCTGATACCCCCGGATGAAATAACAGTATAAAGACCCAAAACCTCAGATTTTGGCAATCTGTCAATGCAAGATTTAAGGTCATTAAACCATACGCCATTGATGTGTTCCCTACTCATACACAGTTCGTTATGTTTATATCACATTGGTAAGTTTATTATTTCATGCTTTTTGCCTACTGGTACATCATATGATGAAGCTGCTATCTTTCTTAAGCAATTTAATTCATTTTCAGTGTGACAGTCTAACTTGCTGATGTACTATCATCTCTTCTTTTTCACACAGTGATAACTCATTTTTTATTTTCTAATTTTTATATTTTTCATTCTTCAATGTTTTTGGATTTTGTGGTTTTCTATTTTTTTTATTTTTTTATTTTTAAATAAAGCAGTAAACTATTTACAAAATTCTTATGAAAAACCAGTTATTCAGGATTCCTCATCCCGTTGAGTTCGACTAAATGTTCAAAACGAGCCCTGTCAAACGCTTTAGTATAAAGATCAGCCAGGTTATCTAGTGTGTCGACTCGATGAAGTTCAATTAGTTTCTTTTCAGCACAATCCCGTATAAAATGATGACGAATGTCAATATGTTTTGTGAGACTGTGTTTCACAGGATTATTTGTTATAGAAATTGTGGCATTATTGTTTATCATAATAGGAGTACGAGTGAAGTCCAAACTGTAATCGCGCATCTGTTGTTGTATCCAGAGAACCTGAGAGCAGCAGCTACCTGCAATAATATATTCAGCTTCACACGTAGAGGTAGACACACAAGATTGCTTCTTGCACTTCCAAGATATAATCCTGCCTCCTAAGAATTGACAACCACCTGTTGTAGACTTCCTGTTAGACTTGCATCCTCCAAAGTCTGAGTCAATGTAAGAAACAAACTTCAAATCACTATCAGCTGGATACCACAACCCAAGTTTAGGTTTCCCTTTCAAGTAACGAAGAATCCGCTTCACTGCTTTCATGTGTGACTGTCGCAACCCCCATCTCTCTATACAAATACAGGAACAAGCAGCCGCGACCAGTTTCGGTGGTATCTGGTATTGTCTAATTTGGCAGCGGAATTTTCATCAGGACCGTAGTTAGGAAATATTTAATAGAGTGAAATACCACATTTTCATAATATTAAACACATGGGATAAAACCCAAGTTTTAAGTACACACATTTCCATAGGAATAAATCCTATTTTTATTTAATAAAAACATCTATTTCTTTTATGTAACTTTATTGCCACTTTTCCAAGCCTTTAGTGCTGTCCAGCTGGCTTCTATTTGGCTTTCACATTTTGTTACCTGAAACGCGTTTAAAACATTTTGTCAGTGGGAAATACTGGTGAGTGAATCCCAGTTTAATCAAGTTTAATAAAAAAAACCATTGTACAGTATTGAGGGCGATCTCGCAATTAAATTTGTTTCCAAGTTATATCAATTAACATCCATGGTACTGTCAGACCCGACTTGTGGAAATGTTACCCCTCGCAAGGCAGTAACATAACTTTGTATACAAAATCCCAACATACTCATGATAATTGTATTCTTACAAATACTCAATAAATGTTTAATATATAATTATTCGTGTGAGGTTTTGTAAAAACAATTTACGAAAAGGAGATTACTCACATTGCTGTCTTAGATTATCCTTTAGAATTTCCTGGTGACAATCTATAATTTACACAAATGCACACGTGTTAGTATAATAACCCATTTTAAAATTAGTAATACCCTCCCCGAGACGGCATTCCAATGACTACGTCAGGCAGAACCACGACAGCCGTTACGGAACCCTAGATCAATCGGGCAGAGTATCTAATACGTATCCAGGGGTTATGATACTTACAACGGAGCAGAACTTCGTTATTTAGGGGGGTATTATACCCGAGTATAATGCCTATTATAAGAAATTTTGAGGGAGAAAGTCGAAATTTGAACGATCGAACTAAAGGCCCGAGCTCCAGCTTTATAGGAGCTGATTCTGGGTTCGTCGCGCCTCGCGTAGCCCACAGCCAGGGCCTTCGCGGCCCGCGACTAGGTGCGTAGGGCCTAGCTTTGACTCGTCACTCGGTATAGCTTCGCCATGGCTTCCGGAGGAGGGCGGGTGTCTAGCCTTGTCGTGGCCCGCGTCAAGTAAAGACAAGGGGCGTCACACCCCGCGACGACCCAATTATTTTTGTTTTTGTTTTATTTTTACTGTTAAATTATATTTTGAGCTCGGTTTTCATATACGGGGTGTATTTAAAGACATATAGGGATATTCTAATATATTTTAGGGTGCCAAAAAATTTATGAGGGTGTCGGTTTTCTTTAGGGTTGTTATATCCTCCCCACCTTGTTTTAGAGCTCGTCCTCGAGATCTACTGGAATAGGTGTGGATATTTCCTTTGCATTTCTGATTCAGGCTCCCATGTGTACGCAGGTCCTCTTTTAGAGTCCCACTTCACTTTAACCAGAACTAATCTCTTGTGCTTGAGATTCTTGACTTTCCTGTCTTCAATCTGTAGAGGCCTTTCTACAAACTTTAATTGCTCATTTACCTCTATATCCTTAAGAGGTATTACAAGTGATTCATTGGCTAGACATTTCTTGAGATTAGATACATGAAATACATCATGTATTCCTGCCATTTCCTCTGGCAGTTGTAGCTGATAGGCTACAAGTCCTATTTTTCTAATAATCTCAAAAGGTCCAACATACCTAGGACTTAGCTTTCCCCTTTTTATGAATCTTACCACTCCTTTCCAAGGAGAGACTTTTAATAATACTTTATCTCCTATTTGAAATTCCAACGGTTTGCGTCGGTTATCAGCATAGCTCTTTTGTCGATCACGTGCTGCTTTCAGTCGTTCCTTGACTTGAATAATCTTGTCGGTTGTTTCTTGCACTATCTCAGGTCCAGATAGTTGCTTTTCCCCAATTTCTGCCCAACAGACTGGGGTTCGGCACCTTCGCCCATAAAGTGCTTCGAATGGTGCAGCATTGATACTTTTGTGATAACTATTATTATAAGAAAATTCTATTAAAGGTAAGTGATCATCCCAATTACCTCCGAAATCAATTACACAAGCTCTAAGCATGTCTTCCATTGTCTGAATTGTCCTTTCGCTTTGCCCGTCTGTTCAAGGATGATAAGCTGTGCTTAGATTCAACTTGGTTCCCATGGCTTTTTGGAAACTTGCTGAAAAATGAGAGGTAAAACGACTATCCCTATCAGAAACAATTGATACAGGTATTCCATGTAATGAAACTATTTCATTTACATACAATTTGGCTAATTGTTCCATATTGAAAGTTTCTTTCATTGGTAGGAAATGTGCTGACTTGGTTAGCTTATCTACAATCACCCAGATTGTATCATTACCTTTTCTTGTTTTGGGTAATTTAGTAACAAAATCTATTGTTATCAATTCCCATTTCCATACTGGCATTTCTAACTGTTGTAACAAACCTGAGGGTTTCTGATGTTCAGCTTTAACTTGTGAACAGGTTAAACATTTAGAAACATAGGCTGCTATATCCTTTTTCATTCCTATCCACTAAAAATTCTTTCTTAAATCCTGATACATTTTATCACTTCCAGGATGCATTGTATATTTAGACTTATGGGCTTCTTCTAATATATGATGGCGCAGGTTCCCTAATTTAGGTACCCAAATTCTCTTTTTATGGAATCTCCAAATTCCATCTGTTCCTTGTTCTAATTCCTTAATCATACCTTTTAATTTTTCAATATCATCCTTGATTACTGATTCTTGTACTTTTCTAATTTGCTCATTTAAATCTACTTGTAGATTTAATTTAAGAGAACATACCCTTTTTGGCTTTTCGTGATACTTTCGGCTTAAAGCATCAGCAACGACATTTGTCTTTCCTGCATGATACTGTATATCATAATCATAATCACTAAGCATTTCCATCCAGCGTCTTTGTCTCATATTTAATTCTTTTTGTCCAAAAGCATATCTTAAACTTTTATGATCGGTGAATATGGTAAACTTACTACCATAAAGGTAATGTCTCCAAATCTTAAGGGCAAAAGTTTTGGCTCCTAATTCTAGATCATGGGTTGAATAATTCTCTTCATGATTCTTAAGTTGTCTAGATGCGTAAGCTATAAACTTTTGGCATTGCATTAACACACATCCATAGCCTAACTTAGAAGCGTCGCAATAGACTACAAAGTCTTTAGTTCCTTCTGGTAATGCTAGTATGGGTGCATGGGTTAATCTTTGCTTAAGAATTCTAAATGCTTCTTCTTGTTTTGGTCCCTATTCAAACTTAATGGATTTACAGGTTAACTTAGTTAAAGGAATGGTTATTCTAGAAAAATCCCGAATAAATCTTCTATAATACTCGGCCAATCCTAAGAAACTTCTAACCTCGGTTGATGATTCAGGGGTTTTCCATTTAGTAATTGCCTCAATTTTTGTGGGATCCACATGAATTCCTTCATGGTTCACTAAGTGTCCAAGAAACTGTACCTGTTCTAACCAAAACTCGCATTTTGAAAACTTAGCATAAAGCTTTTCCTTTCTTAATAGACTTAAAGAGCCTGCAAATGCTTTGCATGATCTTCCTTACTTTTAGAGTAAATGAGAATATCATCAATAAAAACAATTATGAATTTATCCAAATATGGCTTACATATTCGGTTCATCATGTCCATAAATGCGACTGGGGCATTGGTTAAACCAAATGGCATGACAGTAAATTCATAATGACCCTACCTTGTTCTAAATGCGGTTTTAGGAATATCCTCTTCCTGTACCTTTAATTGATGATATCCTGACCTTAAATCGATTTTTGAGAAAAATCGGGCTCCTTGTAACTGATCAAACAGGTCATCGATTCTTGGTAATGGATACCGATTCTTAATTGTGACCTTGTTTAATTCACGGTAGTCAATGCACATACGCATTGATCCGTCCTTCTTTTTAACGAATAAAATCGGTGCTCCCCAAGGCGATGAGCTTGGCTGTATGAATCCCTTCTCTAATAATTCATCTAACTGTTTCTTCAGTTCCTGCATTTTGGCGGGTGCCAAACGGTAAGGTGCTTTGGCAATCAGTGCTGTTCCTGGCATCAGGTGAATTCTGAATTCAACTTCCCTATCAGGCGGTAGTCCTGGTAATTCTTCTGGAAATATATCTGAAAACTGAGATACTACTGGAATATCTCTTAATTCTTTTCCTTTAGTGTTAGTGATTATAGAAATCAAATACACTATAGACCCTTTTCTTATATAGCTTGCAGTTTTCATCACAGAGATGAATTCCATGGATCTAGAGGGTTTATTTCCTTTAATTGTGATCTTTTCACCCTTTGGTGAATTTACTTGGATTGACTTTGGATCACATAAAATACTGGCTTTATTGGCTATTAACCAATCCATTCCTAAAACGACATCAAATCCTGCCAGATTCATTGGGTACAGATTTGCAATAAACTTTTGGTTTAAAAATTTTATTCTTGCTCCTGCAAGATTTCAGAAATCCTAACAGTTTCTCCATTTGCTGTCTCTACTAGACATTCTTGTGAGAGTTTAGTTAATGATTGATTAAGAAGTTTGCAAAACGAAGTATTAATAAAACTTTGGTTTGCACCAGAGTCAAATAATACTTTAGCAAAAAATATCATTAACTAAAAGCGTACCGGCTATGTCGTCCGGAATCATTTTGGCTTCATCTGCAGTTAGAACAAATGCTCTAGCATTTTTAGTGTTCCTGTTGTTTGCAGTTGGGGCCAATTTCGGACAATTTGGCTTGATGTGAGCTTTTTCTCCACAATTGAAGCACAGTCCATTACTGGATTTTCTTCTGCAATCTTCTTCCTTGTGTCCTGGTAACTTACAGAAATTGCAGTGAGTGGAGCATTTTCCTGAATGCTTCTTCTTACAAGCTTTGCAGTATGGTGCAGAGATAGAACCTATATTCCTACGATTGGAATTCCCAGAACGGAATTCTTGAGTAAGTCTTTGGGTTAGGTTTCTCCTCTGATCTTCTTCTCTAGTACGGATTAATTCATCTGTCAAAGTATTTGCTAGTTCTACAGCTTCTTCTATAGTTTGGGGTCTAGCTGCCTTGACTACATGTTGAATCTCTCCAATTAATCCCCAGATGTAACGGGAGATTAATACCGGTTCAGGTGATGCAAGGGTTGGTACTATTCTAGCATATTCAAAGAATGTGGTAGTATAACCCTTACTCTCTACCCCGGTTATCCTTAGGTTTAGAAACTTATTCGCTATCTGTTCCTTTTCATCGGGAGGGCAGAATTTCCTTTCTACCATATTCTTAAATTCCTCCCATTCCATGTTGTATACCCTATCACTTCCTTTTGACTGGAGGATAGTGTTCCACCATTCTAAGGCTGACTTCTTAAATAGATTAGAAGAAAACATTATCTTGTCTTCTTTAGCACACTTGCTTATTTTTAAAACAGCCTCAGTCTTTTCTATCCAGCGTAGAGCTGCAATGGTTCCTTCATTGCCAGAGAATTCTATTGGTTTGCAGGACCAGAATTCTTTATAACAACAACCATAAGGCATTGTTCTTCTTCTTTTGGGAATGGGCACTTGAAGTATAGGTCCATTGTTTACACTGTGTTCTGGTTCAGTTGGTCGCTTACTGCTATGCTTACTTTTATTTTCCGCATCCTTAACATTTTGGATAATAAATGGCATTGCATCTATGATTCCTTGTGCCACTATGTGTTGGATAGCACTATTATCCACTTGGTTTCCATTGTTATTGATGCTCGGATTCTCATTAACCAAGTTAATGTTACTCTGGTTATCGTTATTCAGATTTTCTTGATTTCCTTCGTCGGTCATCTGAATTTTAAACAGTTACCACGTATTAATATCATAAAATAATATTTAATATAGCCAATCACATGACACGCATTTTGGTCAAAAGCGTCGATCATTGCGACTTTACTCTATTCAGATAATATGCATCTATCACATACCAGTATTGAAATTAAAATTACAATACCGACTGAAATGTAAAGTTACACTACTAATAATAGGCATCTGTAGTTTTTTTTTTCATATACATACACACATATCATATTATTTTATTATTAATATTATTATTACTACCGTTTCCATCATCACATCTACGGATATGGATTCATCTAGAAATCCATATTGCGCTCGTCGTACTTCCAGACGAGTCGCTCTCCCACCTGTCTCATTCTTTCACTACTTTCTAAAATTTCTTCACCAAATGTCCTAAGTTCTTGTACATTTTCTGCACTCATTGCGGGTGTAGGTTCTAGGACTGGGTTCGGAATCTGGGGTGCGGGATTCTGGTATGGAGGTATAGGGGCCTGAAATGGGTAAGGATTTTCTAGAATCTCCCTAATGAATACATCATTATCGTAATAGGGATCTAGAGGGTCTAACCCTGGGTTGGCTCCTTGGTTCGGCATGGGTATATCTTCGTGTATCGGGTAACGTTGCACGTAGTCCCTATTGTCATCCCACCACGGGTCATAATTTGGGTTTAAGGGGTTAGGTGTTGGTACCCTAGGTATTTCCTCCGGGTTGAAATCATGCATTTCTACTTGATTTTCAGGGTTTTCTATCTCCATCGGTTGGTCAGGAATTGGTGGTTGTGGTTGGGGTGCTATCATTTGTTCCAGGTTAGGGTCAGCTGCAGTGGTTGCTAGGATGTGGATATTGGCTATACCCCTATTAAGCATATCCTGGGCATAGGCATCGGTTTCTTTTTTGGCTGCGGCTAGTGCTCTCTGGTCTTGTAACTTTTTCATATGCTTCCTACGCTCATGTGCCCCTCGACTGAACCATCCTCTCTTTTTCTGAGGGAATGGCTCCTCGGACTGAGCTTTAAACACGAATATTCTTTCTTCCGTATCAGCAGAGTACCCTGAGAGGGCAGGCTGAGAAGAGGCACCTTTGCTTCTAGGCGAACCAGACAATTGACGGTACGCGTCAGATGGTCCTTGGTCGCTCATATTGTAAACTAACAAATAGTCAAATAACACATAACAATAAAATACAATTATACACGTATTCCCGTAATTTATTTCCTAACAATTTAAATTTTGATGTCAGCAGAACGCTTCTGTGGCTGAATCAGTGGCTTAGCTCTGATACCACCTTCTGTCGCAACCCCCGTCCCTCTATACAAATACAGGAACAGGAGGCCGCGACCAATTTCGGTGGTATCTGGTATTGTCTAATTTGGCCGCGGAATTTTCATCATGACCGTAGTTAGGAAATATTTGATCAGAGTAAAATACCACATTTTCATAATATTAAACACATGGGATAAAACCCAAGTTTTAAGCACACACATTTCCATAGGAATAAATCCTATTTTTATTTAATAAAAACATCTATTTCTTTTATGTAACTTTATTGCCACTTTTCCAAGCCTTCAGTGCTGTCCAGCTGCCTTCTATTTGGCTTTCACATTTTGTTACTTGGAACGCGTTTAAAACATTTTTTCAGTGGGAAATACTGGTGAGTGAATCCCAGTTTAATCAAGTTTAATAAAAAAAAAACCATTGTACAGTATTGATGGTGATCTCGCAATTACATTTGTTTCCAAGTTATATCAATTAACATCTATGGTACTGTCAGACCCGACTTGTGGAAATGTTACCCCTCGCAAGGCAGTAACATAACTTTGTATACAAAATCCCAACATACTCATGATATTTGTATTCTTACAAATACTCAATAACTGTTTAATATATAATTATTCGTGTGAGGTTTTGTAAAAAGAATTTACGAAAAGGAGATTACTCACATTGCTGTCTTAGATTATCCTTTAGAATTTCCTGGTGACAATCTATAATTTACAAAAATGCACATGTGTTAGTTTAATAACCCATTTTAACGTTAGCAATACCCTCCCCGAGACGGCATTCCAACGACTACGGCGGGCAGAACCACGACAGCCGTTATGGAACCCTAGATCAATCGGGCAGAGTATCTAATACGTATCCAGGGGTTATGATACTTACAACAGAGCAGAACTTCATTATTTAGGGGGGTATTATAGCCGAGTATAATGCCTATTATAAGAAATTTTGAGAGAGAAAGTCGAAATTTGAACGATCGAACTAAAGGCCCGAGCTCTAACTTTATAGGAGCTGATTCTGGGTTCATCGCGCCCCGCGTAGCCCACAGCCAGGGCCTTCGCGGCCCGCGACTAGGTGTGTAGGGTCTAGCTTTGACTCGTCACTCGGTATAGCTTCGCCACGTGCCGCCACGTGGCGGCTTCCGGAGGAGGGCGGGTGTCTAGCCTTGTCGCGGCCCGCGTCAACTAAAGACAAGGGGCGTCGCGCCCCGCGACGACCCAATTATTTTTGTTTTTGTTTTATTTTTAATGTTAAATTATATTTTGAGCTCGGTTTTCACATACGGGGTGTATTTAAAGACGTATAGGGATATTCTAATATATTTTAGGGTGCCGAAAAATTTATGAGGGTGTCGGTTTTCTTTAGGGTTGTTATAGTGACTCTTTTGGATTAGCCTGATATCTGGCACACAGACATACGACAAACATAATGTCTGGTCTTGAAGCAGTCAAGTACATCAGAGAACCAATCATTGCCTTGTATTGAGTTGGATCAACGTCTTCAGTACATTCATGATCTGGGCCAAGATTGTGATTTTCGCAAATGGGTGTGTTGAAAGTAGCGCAATCCTCCATTTTGAATCGAGACAAAATGTCATACACATACTTTGTTTGATGAATAAACATCCCATCCTCCTTCTGATAAACTTGTAATCCCAGAAAGTTAGACAGCTCACCCATAGCGCTCATTTCGAACTTCCTCTTCATTACCTTCTCGAACTTTTGACACATGCTCTCATCTGATGACCCAAAGATGATGTCATCCACGTATACCCAAAGATGAATAGTATACTGTCAATCTGACCTCTTTCAAAACCATTCTTGATCAGATGTGTTGACAGTGTCTCGTACCACGCCCTTGGTGCTTGATGTAATCCATACAAAGCTTTATCAAGTTTGTACACTCGATCTGGATAATCTAGATCAACAAACCCATCTGGTTGTGAGACATACATCACTTCTTGGACTTTCCCGTAAAGAAATGCACTCTTCACGTCTAGTTGGTAAACTTTGAAGCCCTTGAATGAAGCGAAGGCTAGGAACAAACGGATTGCTTCCAACCTTGCCACTGGTGCAAACACCTCATTGTAATCAATCCCTTCCTGCTGATTGAAACCTTTGAAAACTAACCGAGCCTTGTTACGCATTACTATCCCTCGATCATCTTTCTTGCACTTAAACACCCACTTAGTTCCTATTTCCTTTTCACCTTTAGGAAGGTCAACTAACTCCTAAACTTTCAACTTAGCAAACTGGGCCAATTCCTCTTGCACAGCTTGAACCCATGAATTGTCTTTTAGAGCCATATGAATGTTCTTCGGCTCATCTTGAGAAATAAAGCAACTATACAAGCACTCGTTCACATTCCCAGTCTTCTCAATCGAAACAAATAAACATGTATTCGCTCTATGCTTCTCCTTGTCTGAACACCTGCAGTAGGATCTCCAAGTATCATGTCAACTGGATGATTTCTATTTGCTTGTGTAATAGCAACGGTATCCATTTCTAAATTATTACCCAGGTTTGATCCAATCTCCCCCTGAATATTCTTATTCGCAAATGGATTAATGAAATCCCCCCCCTGAATGGGTTCAGACTCACTATCGCTTGAATCATAAACAGCAGCACTTGAGGAAGTTTCCGGAGCATCTGTCATAGAAACACTCGATCTAGGCATGAAACCGCCTTCATCATCTTCACTGATCACTATTTCAATCAACGGAGAGTCATCTGCATTTGAAAACTCAGGAATATTAAATGATTTAAAAACACTTTCATAATCATATAATATAGTTGGTCCACTCTTTGATTTTTGAGGTTTGTATGTAGTAATTTCAACATTAAAAACAACCTTAATTTTACCAGTTTTTAGATTGAAAACCCTTTTATTCGGTGTGCCAGGTACATAACCTAGAAAGTTGCCTTCATCAGCCACCTCACTGAATTTTTGTTTATCTTTGTTTCGCACAATGGTGCAGGGTAATCCAAATGGTTCAAAGCCTTTTAAGTTTGGTTTTTCTTTAAACATTAATTCATGAAAAGTTTTGTTAAAACGTTTAACGGTTAAAACTTTGTTTACGACGTAGCAAGCTGTACTCACAGCTTCTCCCTAGAAAAGAACTGGAAGCTGTGAATCTGAAAGCATAGTCCTAGCGGCTTCAATCAATGTCCTGTTTTTCCTTTCAGCGACTCCATTCTATTGAGGTGTATAAGGAGCAGAATATTGATGTTCTATTCCCTTGTGAAGACAATAGAGATCCAGA
This sequence comes from Helianthus tuberosus, assembly GCA_030545235.1. Taxonomy (NCBI): domain Eukaryota; kingdom Viridiplantae; phylum Streptophyta; class Magnoliopsida; order Asterales; family Asteraceae; genus Helianthus; species Helianthus tuberosus. Next base: position 20,044 of record JARYGA010039410.1, read on the forward strand.
ATCCGATTCTTGAACTTCGTGCCATTATCACTCGTTATTCTCTTAATCCTTACTTCATGTACATTTTCCAATTTTGTAAAAAGATCTATCAGGATCTCCGTTGTCTCATCTTTTGTACCTAAAAAGAAAACCCATGAATAACGTGAGTAATCATCTGTGACAACAAGACAATAGTACTTTCCACCTATGCTCCTCACGTTCACTGGACCGAATAAATCCATGTGAAGTAATTCATAAGGGGCATCTATGGAATTTACTGTTTTTGACTTATGAGGTTTCTTGTGTTGTTTTCCCTTTTGACATGGAAGACATTTATCTTCCACATGAAACCACTGCATTGAAACCCCTTTCGCTAAATTAATTTTTAATAATATAGTTCATTTTGCGATAGTGAATATGGGCCATGCGTCTGTGCCACAACATCGATTCAGCCTCAGATGCTTTTGACAATAAACACGCCACGACGGCAGAAGAATCCTTAGCACCCATGTCCATGACATAAGTGTCACTCCTCCTTGGCGCTCTCATCACTATCCAATCATCCGGAATCACCAAACCTGGTTTCAACACTAATGCTTCAGTCTTGGTAAAATGGACCGAGTGGCCCTTGTCGCAGACTTGTGACACGCTCATCAGATTGTGCTTAAGCCGCTCAACATAGTTCAGTTTGTCCAGTGTGATCTTCCCATTTGTCACTTTTCCTCTACCTGTAATCCTATCACCTTTAGCACCAACAAAGTTCACATGTCCACCATCATAATTTTCAAACTCAGTCAACAATCTCGCATCCCCCGTCATGTGCCTAGAGCATCCACTATCAACATACCATAAGTTGATAATCCTCCTTAGAAGCTCCTACACACACCATCCAAGAAATTAGTTAGATTGGGGGACGCAAGCCTTAATGGTCTTGGGTCTTCCAAATTTACCAACTACTGGAACATCTAACCAATATCCATTACTCTTAACAGGAGTCTTGGATCTCAGACCTGTTGATGGAATTTGATTTTGATTTCCACTAGGTCTATGGTCCTGAGGGTTCCTATATGTGTTTGGACTGTTTGACCTTTGAAAATTTTGATTTTGATATCTTGAAGTTTGATTCCAAGAAGCTTGATTATGGTAATTTCTAAAGCCATTATTATAAAAAGTCCGACCACCATTATGTTGGTATCGATTTTGATATTGACCTTGACTTCTGAAATTACTTGAATTTCCATTAAAATTGTTCATTCTAGGTGAACTGCTTCTAGGTCTCTCATATCTGCCTGATGTAGATTCAGGCTGAAATCTTGGTTGATTCCTTTGAAAACGAGGAACTTGTGGAGTTCCCTTTTCAGCCTTATCTAAACCAACAGCAACCCCCTCATCTTGCTTAGGAGCAGATTTCTTTGGAGAGTTAGAAACTTTCTCCACTCTTCTCTGGTGATTTCTCTCTCTTTCTCTCATTAACTTGTGCTTCAGACTTTTTTTTAGGACAGCAGCTAGCTACATGTCCCTTTGTGTGACACTTGAAGCACGATCTCCTTTTCGAAGACTTCTTAGCTGAAGTCTTTGAGCTAGATCCCTCATCAGATGATGATGCCTTAGAAGGATCTTCTTGTTCAGTTTGCTTAGATATAGATTTTTCTATTTTTTTATTCTTTGCAAACTTCACATTTGATTCGTTTTCACTAACAGTGGTTTCGTTTTTCATGTCACTTCCCTGAACAAAATTAATCTTTTTAAAAAAAGTTTGATTTGTATTCTTAGAAGGTGAATTTTTCTTTTTCAAAACATGTTCCCTGTTATTTTCCTTCTTAGCATCATCGCTCTCAGACACATCACTTTGACTTGAAGTGAAACTACTTGATGCAGTTGACATAAAGTCTTTTAACTCATCTTCATCGGGCAGGAATAAATAGTCATGACTAAGAGGAGGTGGGACTTCATTAAAGCCCTTGAAGCCCACACTGGTCTTGTCATTACTCTTCTTTAACCGTGTTTCATTACAAAAGAAGAATCTCTGAATTGATTTAATTTCTTTTCAAGTTCAACGATTTTTAGTTGTGCATCTGACAACTCTTTGCATTTTTCAGAAATCTCCTTTGTTTTCTCACTCATCGTATCATGAGCTAAGTCTATAATTTGAAGTTTTTCGTTTAATTTGCAAGTTAAAGCCTCAATTTCATCTTGATATCCTTTAATTTTCTTCAAATACATAGACTCATTTCATTTTATGAAAAAGTTTGACTCTTTTATGTTCGACATCTCATTCACCAGACTTTCGTTTTGTCTTGACAACCTGTCAACTTCACCCTGTAATTCACGACATCTTAAACAAACAGATTTAGTACTTAATTCACGATATCTTAAACAAACAGATTCAGTACTTACCTCTCCAGTTTGTTTGTCTAAGTTGGCCATGAGAGCCGCAAGATCAGCTACTTTTTTTTATATGCAGCCTCCTTCTCTTCAGCATCATGTTCATCATCAGACTTTTTCTTTTCTTCTTCAGCTTCAGTAGTCTGATCAACTGTAACCTCTTCAGCTTCAGTCACCTTCTCAACTTTACCATCCACAGTTTCTTCAGCATCCTCATCTTTAGCTTCAGCATCATCATTTGGTAGAATCTCTGCCATTAATGCCTGAGTGACATTCTCATCAGCTTCTAGATGAACACTCCAATCATATGACCCCTCTCGTGTAGTGAAGATCAAGGCTTTTAAGCCAGATTTGTTTGATGCATTTCTGTTATATGAACTTTGACCTGAAGACTCTGTCTTTTGTCTTTGACATTCTCTCGCAAAGTGTCCATAACTTTGACGGTTGAAGCACCGAACCTTGGTCTTATCAAAACCAACTGTCTTTCCCACGAACTTTCTTCCTGTTCCATTCATAAACCTCTTCACTCTCCTGGAAATCATGGCCATTTGCGACTGTAGATCCATCTCTTCTAAGTCATCAGGGTCAACCTAATCATAGTCTTCATCAAAAGTAGCTGGATCAGATATCTTCTCCTAAATGTAATTCTCGTTAGAGGCAATGAATGAGGCGAGCAATGCTAGATGTTCTTCAGCAGCCTTCACACTCATAGGCGTAGACTTGGTACTGCTGCTCTAATTTGTAGCTGAAGTTCTCTTAGCACCTATAGATCCTCCTGAAGCAGCTACGAAACACACGTCACCATCGTCATTCACAGTAACTTTCACATTCTCACATGACAAAAATGCAGTAGCAGAATCGCTAGAAGCATTGTGAGAAGAAGAAGATAGAAGTCCATTGTAAATCCATGGATCTTGAACCTGATCGTATCTTGTCTCCTTCTTCTTCATGTTGAGCTTGTATGCTCTCAACTTCCCCACAATCTCTTCAAGTTCTTTTGTGTTATAATCTGCCTCCCCTTTGATCATGAGAGTATAGTTATCCCACTTTGCAGGTAAAGGGTCAAGAAACTTATCGTTGATCTTAATGTCAGTATAGCTATCTATGTCATAGTTTTCCATTTCTGACATTAGATGGTAGTATCTCGTGATGATATCTTCAAGTGATTCATTTCTCATGCACTTGAAGACAGCAAATTGCTTCTTCAGTAGATCCACTTTGTTCTTTTTGACATCTTCATTTCCTTGATACCTCTTTTCTAGTGCATCCCACATTTCCTTAGAAGTAGTGTAATTCTTGAAGGTATGTTTGATACCATCTGGTAAAGACATCTTGATAGCAGCTAAGGCTCTCTTTTCAACCTCATACATCTTCTTATCAGCCTCTTGCATGTTCACATAGGCAGTGACACGTTGTCTACCTTCAAAATCATGAGTTGGGTTCGCATAACCATCATGAATACAGATCCACATCTGTGTGTCCTGATATTCAATGAAAGACTGAAACCTGTCATTCCATGTTAGATAGTTCTCCACCTTCATCATCTTAGGCGGTTTGTTTGTTGTGCCAACCTCGTGCTCCATCCTCAACAGTTCGTTCAAATTAGACATGTTCAACATTTTAACGTAACAGACTGGTAAAACCGTATAAAAAGTGTCAAAAAACTGTGATTACCAAATTACACCGTTAGAATCGTCTTGAAAAAACAAATCTAATGATATATAATGTCGAAAACCAAAGTGTCCGAAAATTGTGATTACCAAATTAACTAGCTAATACTCCAGTTAGCCAAACTAAATATGCTGGGTCAAGAAGTGTAACACCCCGAAAATATAAAACTTTATATCAGAATTATAAAGTATAAATAAACAAGAATTTACTAACTAGGAAAATTATAACCTAGTTAACTACAAGTCTAGAAATAACATGAAATAGGGTTAAATAACCAAAACTATATGCTAAACAAAAGTGTAGGGGCCAATGATGATAAAAGTGAAAGTTATGTTGCAACTTTTATTAAAAACAAAAAACCAAACTCCCCATTTGGGGGTCTGGTCGATCAAGAACAAGCAGGGGGCGACACCCCCACTCTCAAACTCTAACATTCACAAAATCAATAAATTGAAGGCTAATTCATGTCCCAAATCGAAATCTAAACATAGATTCGTGATCCTCATCACAAGGGGGTTACAAGGTATGTGAAATTTGGTGCTAATTCTCTATTTGAAATTCTCATGAAATTGGGAATTAATCTGAATTCATGGTTGCATGTTTGTTTTATGATGATTTAGGAACCATATAGTGTCTAGGGACAAACCCTAGACAAATACAAGTTGAAATCATGTGAAATTTTAGTGAAAACTATGAACACCATTGTAGGTGAATAGTGGGTTATGTGTATGTTGATGAACACTAGGAAATCGGGTGTTGTTCTAGTGTAATTTGACCATTTTGAAGTGATTTCAGAAATTTAGAAGCTAACAATCATGTAAGATGGTTGATTTATGTGAAATTAGGGCTAAATGATAAGCTAGAAACTTGCTAAACAATCATGTAAAAATCTGCCCTTAAAGTGTTTGTGAAAATGCCTCAAAGAAGGCTTAAAGTTGAAATTCAAAGTCTAAACGCATAATTATGATGTTCGATAGATTATGCGATATATGGTTTAAAGAGAGTTCTAAACATGTCGTTAATGAACTCTATAGGAAAGGACGCAGGAGTGTCAAGCGGACAAGCGGGTGGCGAATCATGTTTGAAAGGCCCACTTTGAAGGTATGTAACTTGACCCGTTACATTTGATGAATTGTTGTAAAACATGCATTGTTGATTAAAGGTTGTGTAGATTGTAGCGACCTTGTTCTTTACTTAATCCGTATGTTAAGAATTGGTTGTAGTCGTTGGTTGTCATCAAAATGGGGGATTTCCGTAGATGAACCAAACGGGTCAAATAACGTCACATTGTAATGATAATGATGTAAATGAATAGAAATGGCGAAAAAGGTCACAAGAGCACGAAGCCATAGGTTTGGTAATTAAGTGCCAGTGATAATAAGCCCCGGAGTTTGGGTAATAAACGCCTTAGGTTTACTAGTTAAATGGTAGTAAAATAGTTAAGTTAGAATGGGTCGAATAATTGCATATGAACATATAGTGTTTCGGTCCATAAACAAATTTTTCGGTATGAAATTTGTAATAGGCATGTCGGTAATGAATTTACAGACGTATAGGAAAAAGAATCACCTAAAACGGACTTACGAGTCAAAAGTTATGGCCATTTTAAGTTAGAACTTGATTAAACTTGGAGCTGGAAATCTACAGCATCAGAAAGTGAACATTCTGTGAAAAAGGGGGCTTGGCGTGACACGAGGGGCCTTGGCGTCACGCGACACCCCCCTTCCGGAATTTTTTTTTTTTTTTTTTTTTTGTGTGTTAACCCTTGGAACTTCTTTGTATCTATTCTAACTTGATCAAAACTTACAATTTTTGTGGTTTTGATCTTAGGAAATGTTGGAAACCAACCGGAAGATGATCGAGCAAGCTTTTGAAGAACCGAACACTATTTACAAGCTTCCGCAATGTATTAAACTTTAATAGTCTATGTTTAGGGATTGTAAACAAATTGATAAACATGTTTTGAATGTTCTAACTTAGTCGATAGTTGACTAAGGTTTATGCTACTTATGAACTTGACTTTTGAAGCAAATGTTAATTTGTTATCTTTTATTCTAAAAATGACATGAATTATTATTAAATTCAATTAAAATGAGACGGGTGTTACAAGTTGGTAATCAGAGCTTAAGGTTGTCAACAAAGTGTTCGGTTCAAGCTTGATCAATCGTCCGGTAAGAATTAACTTATTATTTAACAAATTATATCTTATGTAAGAAATGAGAAGTGAATGGGTATGCATGGGAAGAGTGTGTTAACACACTCAAACCCGGAAAGTGCATTAAATGTGAACGGTAAAAGCAAGTTGAGAACTTGGCTAAACCGAAACAAATAAAGCAAGGTTATAAATGAAATGTTTAACGTTTGATGTAAACATTTCAGTTTCAAGATGTCGAAAGGAGGTAATAATGATACGGTGCCGACAAGCACCGAACAAATGAAAGAAATAATTGCCGAAGAAGTAGGAAAGGCAATTGAAGGCAGTCTATCCGGGTTTATAGACAAGATTCAAAGCACGGTGTTGTCGCTTGTTGAAGAGCGAGTTAAAAGGTTGGAGGATAGTGTCAACCTTATGAAAGATAAAACGGGGGAACGTAAATGGTGCTCATACAAAGAGTTTATGGCATGTAAACCGCCAATCTATAACGGGGAAGTTGACTCGATAATTTGCCAAAGATGGTTGGGCGACATTGAAGGGGTGTTTGAAAGGACCCATTGCGACGAAAGTGATTTCGTTGCCTACGGAACGGGTCAGTTGAGAGGACAAGCCAAGGATTGGTGGGATAATAAAAAGAATGAAATAGGGGCCGAAGCGGCAAGGGCCATGACATGGGAAGAGTTTAAGACACCATTTCTTAAACATCATAGTCCCAAGGCTGTCATCAATAAAATCAAGGAAGAGTTCATGCAACTTAGGCACAAGGGTGAAACCATAGACAAGATTACGGTGATGTTTATGGATAAGATGAAGTTTAGTAGTGAATTAGTGACGAATGAAGAACAGAAAATATATTACTACTATAACATGTTGAGTGCTGAATATAGGGAGTTTATGACTCCTTCAAAATACGAGACCCTTACCGAGATCATAAACGTTGCCCAGGAGCGGGAAATTGAGTTAAAGAAACAAGTTGAAAGGGGCGAGCGGAGGGCACAAGATGTAAATCCAAGCCCTACAAAGAAAGCTAGAACTGCTGAATCGGGGAAGAAAGTAGAGGCTAAAGGCGGGTCGCCAAGTTGTAAAGTATGTGGGAAAACGGGGCACACTGCATCGCTATGTCCCAGAAAAGTTTCCGTTTGTTACAAATGCTATCAACCCGGCCACAAAAAGTCAGAATGCCCCGAGTTGGTTGGAAAAAGGGACACAAAAGAGTCTCCGGCAGAAGCTCCCAAAGCGAAGGCTAGGTCCTTCCAACTTACCGCGGCTGAAGCGAAAACAGAACCCGATGTGGTCTCAGGTATATTCACAATTAACTCAATTCCAGCACGTGTATTGTTTGATACGGGTGCGAATAAATCCTTCATTTCACATGGATTTATTCGACATCCTTCATTTGTATTGACGAAATTATATGTGCCCTTAGAAGTTGAAATAGGGGACAATAAAAGTTTTATAGTTTGTGATGTTTGTCGAGGCTGCAAATTAAGCATCGATGATGAGGAATACTTGATAGACCTAATCCCGATGTTAATGGGGGAATTTCAAGTAGTCGTTGGGATAGATTGGCTATCTCATCACCATGAAAAGGTCGTGTGTTTTCGTAAAGAGATAAAACTAACATCTCCGAGCGAGAAACACGTCACCATTTATGGCGAAAAAGGAGGTAACCCCATAGTGTGCTCAATGTTGAAAGCTCACAAGCTTATGAAGCGAGGATGCAAGGCATTCATGATATACGCAAATGAGCCCGAGAAAGGATCACGGAAGATTGAAGATATACCGGTAGTATGAGACTATGAAGATGTGTTTCCAGAGGATTTACCGGGCATACCGCCTGAACGGGAAGTAGAGTTCGGGATTGAATTGATTCCGGGCGCAAAACCCGTAGCAAAAGCACCATACTGACTCGCACCGTCGGAACTACAAGAGTTGATGTCCCAAATTCAAGACCTTCTTGACAAGGGATTCATAAGGCCGAGTGTGTCTCCTTGGGGCGCACCGGTACTGTTCGTGAAAAAGAAAGACGGAAGCATGCGTATGTGTATTGATTACCGGGAGCTAAACAAACTCACGGTGAAGAATCGATACCCGCTTCCGAGGATAGACGATTTATTCGACCAATTACAAGGTGCGAACTGGTTTTCAAAAATTGACCTTAGATCGGGGTATCACCAACTAAAGGTCAAGGAGGAAGATGTGCCAAAGACGGCTTTCCGCACGCGATACGGACATTACGAATTCCTCGTGATGTCATTTGGGCTAACAAATGCACCCGTGGCTTTCATGGACCTCATGAACCGGGTTTGCAAGCCAATGTTGGATAAGTCGGTCATCGTGTTTATCGATGATATTCTGGTGTATTCGAAAAGCGAAGCTGAACACGCATACCACTTACAAGAAGTGTTAGAGACACTTAGACGGGAAAGGTTGTATGCGAAATTCTCTAAGTGTGCCTTTTGGTTACGAGAGGTACAATTTCTTGGCCACATCATAAGTGCCGACGGAGTATTGGTGGATCCGTCAAAGATCGAGGCCGTGTCAAAATGGAATCCTCCGAAGAACCCTTCGGAAATTAGAAGCTTTTTGGGGCTTGCGGGATACTATAGGAGATTCATTCAAGATTTCTCCAAGATTGCGTCACCGCTAACAAAACTAACCCGGAAGGAAGAAAAGTTTATGTGGGGTGTAGAACAAGAAAGAGCGTTTCAAACGCTAAAAGAGAAGTTAACTCAAGCTCCGGTACTGACATTGCCGGACGGAGTCGAAGACATGGTGGTTTATTCGGATGCTTCACTATCGGGGCTCGGATGCGTTTTGATGCAACGGGGCAAAGTTATAGCTTATGCCTCGAGGCAATTAAAGATACACGAGAAGAAATACCCCACGCACGATCTCGAGTTGGCTGCGGTGGTATTTGCCTTAAAAATATGGAGGCACTACTTATATGGGGTAAAGTGTACCATATTCACCGATCACAAGAGCTTGAAATACTTCTTCGATCAGAAGGAGTTAAATATGCGACAAAGGCGATGGCTAGAAACGGTGAAAGATTACGACTGTGAAATACACTATCACCCCGGAAAGGCAAATGTGGTAGCGGATGCTCTGAGCAGAAAAGCGGACTATGTCCCAAAACGAGTAAGATCGATGCAGCTTGTGGTGACCTCGGGTATACTTGAACGTATTCGAGAGGCACAATTAGAAGCAGTGAAAGAAGAGAATTGGAAGAAAGAAAGAATAATCGGTCAGTTGAAAGATTTGTCGGATGGGAATCACGGGCTGAAGACTCGATCCGAAAGGATATGGGTTCCAAATACTGGTGGAGTGAAGACGCTTCTACTTGATGAAGCTCATAAATCCCGATATTCAATCCATCCGGGAGCGACCAAAATGTACAATGATTTAAAGCAAAACTATTGGTGGCCCGGAATGAAAAGAGATGTGGTGAAGTACGTAGAAAAATGTTTGACATGTTTACAAGTCAAGGCGGAGCACCAAAAACCATATGGTAGACTTCAACCGTTGGAAATTCCGGTTTGGAAATGGGAACAAATCACCATGGATTTGTTGACCAAATTGCCCAAAACTAACCGCGGGTTTGATGCTATATGGGTAGTTGTAGATAGATTGACGAAAAGCGCTCACTTCATTCCGATTCGTGAGACTTATACATCCGAGAAGATGTCAGAGGTGTACAATAATGAAATCATAGCACGACATGGGGTACCGATATCCATTGTGTCAGACAGAGATACTCGGTTTACTTCGAATTTTTGGCGTGAATTCCAAGAACAAATGGGAACTAAATTGTTCATTAGCACTGCTTACCATCCACAAACGGATGGGCAGAGTGAAAGAACAATACAAACGTTGGGAGATATGTTGCGGGCTTGCATTATTGACTTCGGGGGTAGTTGGGATGTCTATCTACCCTTTGTCGAATTTTCATATAACAATAGCTATCACACGAGCATTAAGATGGCCCCGTATGAAATGTTATATGGCAGAAAATGTCGAACTACGGTATATTGGGGAGAAGTGGGTCCACGAGGGCTAGCACCTACTGATATAATCCGAACTACGAATGAGAAAATTGACATGGTCCGAGCTCACCTAAAAGCGGCTCAGGATCGACAAAAATCGTATGCGGATAAACGAAACAGGACGATTGAATTTCAAGTGGGTGATAAAGTAATGTTGAAAGTATCGCCGTGGAAAGGAGTGATACGGTTCAGAAAAAGAGGGAAGTTGAGCCCAAGATTTATTGGGCCATTCAGAATCATCGAACGGGTTGGTAAAATGGCATATCGACTCGAATTACCCGAAGAGTTGAACGGAATACATAGCACGTTCCACGTGTCGCAATTGCGAAAGTGCCTAGCGGACGAAACAGCTTATATCCATTACGATGATATCGAAGTGGATAATAGCCTGAATTATGCGGTGAGACCAGTAGAGATTTTAGATCGAAAGGTCAAGCACTTGCGAAACAAACACATCGATCAAGTCAAGGTCAAGTGGGAGCATAGGAAAGGTTCGGACACTACGTGGGAATCCGAAGAGGAGATGCGACGTCTCTACACTACTTTATTTGGTATGTAATTCGGTTTCGGGGACGAAACCCTTTTAAGGGGGGTGGACTTGTAACACCCCGAAAATATAAAACTTTATATCAGAATTATAAAGTATAAATAAACAAGAATTTACTAACTAGGAAAATTATAACCTAGTTAACTACAAGTCTAGAAATAACATGAAATAGGGTTAAATAACCAAAACTATATGCTAAACAAAAGTGTAGGGGCCAATGATGATAAAAGTGAAACTTATGTTGCAACTTTTATTAAAAACAAAAAACCAAACTCCCCATTTGGGGGTCTGGTCGATCAAGAACAAGCAGGGGGCGACACCCCCACTCTCAAACTCTAACATTCACAAAATCAATCAATTGAAGGCTAATTCCTGTCCCAAATCGAAATCTAAACATAGATTCGTGATCCTCATCACAAGGGGGTTACAAGGTATGTGAAATTTGGTGCTAATTCTCTATTTGAAATTCTCATGAAATTGGGAATTAATCTGAATTCATGGTTGCATGTTTGTTTTATGATGAATTAGGAACCATATAGTGTCTAGGGACAAACCCTAGACAAATACAAGTTGAAATCATGTGTAATTTTAGTGAAAACTATGAACACCGTTGTAGGTGAATAGTGGGTTATGTGTATGTTGATGAACACTAGGAAATCGGGTGTTGTTCTAGTGTAATTTGACCATTTTGAAGTGATTTCAGAAATTTAGAAGCTAACAATCATGTAAGATGGTTGATTTATGTGAAATTAGGGCTAAATGATAAGCTAAAAACTTGCTAAACAATCATGTAAAAATCTGCCCTTAAAGTGTTTGTGAAAATGCCTCAAAGAAGACTTAAAGTTAAAATTCAAAGTCTAAACGCATAATTATGATGTTCGATAGATTATGCGATATATGGTTTAAAGAGAGTTCTAAACATGTCGTTAATGAACTCTATAGGAAAGGACGCAGGAGTGTCAAGCGGACAAGCGGGTGGCGAATCACGTTTGAAAGGCCTACTTTGAAGGTATGTAACTTGACCCGTTACATTTGATGAATTGTTGTAAAACATGCATTGTTGATTAAAGGTTGTGTAGATTGTAGCGACCTTGTTCTTTACTTAATCCGTATGTTAAGAATTGGTTGTAGTCGTTGGTTGTCATCAAAATGGAGGATTTCCGTAGATGAACCAAACGGGTCAAATAACGTCACATTGTAATGATAATGATGTAAATGAATAGAAATGGCGAAAAAGGTCACAAGAGCACGAAGCCATAGGTTTGGTAATGAAGTGCCAGTGATAATAAGCCCCGGAGTTTGGGTAATAAACGCCTTAGGTTTACTAGTTAAATGGTAGTAAAATAGTAAAGTTAGAATGGGTCGAATAATTGCATATGAACATATAGTGTTTCGGTCCGTAAATAATTTTTTCGGTATGAAATTTGTAATAGGCATGTCGGTAATGAATTTACAGACGTATAGGAAAAAAGAATCACCTAAAACGGACTTACGAGTCAAAAGTTATGGCCATTTTAAGTTAGAACTTGATTAAACTTGGAGCTGGAAATCTACAGCATCAGAAAGTGAACATTCTGTGAAAAAGGGGGCTTGGCGTGACGCGAGGGGCCTTGGCGTCACGCGACGCCCCCCTTCCGGAATTTTTTTTTTTTTTTTTGTGTGTTAACCCTTGGAACTTCTTTGTATCTATTCTAACTTGATCAAAACTTACAATTGTTGTGGTTTTGATCTTAGGAAATGTTGGAAACCAACCGGAAGATGATCGAGCAAGCTTTTGAAGAACCGAACACTATTTACAAGCTTCCGCAATGTTTTAAACTTTAATAGTCTATGTTTAGGGATTGTAAACAAATTGATAAACATGTTTTGAATGTTCTAACTTAGTCGATAGTTGACTAAGGTTTATGCTACTTATAAACTTGACTTTTGAAGCAAATGTTAATTTGTTATCTTTTATTCTAAAAATGACATGAATTATTATTAAATTCAATTAAAATGAGACGGGTGTTACAAGAAGGTGGTTCAATTACGCTGTTCAACTATGCTGATCAAATGCGCTGGTCTATTATGCTGCCTAGTCAAATACGCTAGTTAATTTCGCTGACTATTAAATTCTCTGGTTAAATTCGCTGCACAATTTCGCTGACCACTTAATTTCGCTGGTTAATTAGGCTGGTTATTAAATTCGCTCGTCAATAATTTCGCTAACACGACGTCTAGTAACTTCACCGATCACCATAATAATGTTGCTGAGGACAATTACACGGTTACCAAAGTCGCCTTTGGATTTATTTTCGCCGGTCAGTGTATTTAGCAGGGTCACAATTTCGCTGGCTAATCAGAGTATTTATCCGAAATCAGCAAATCCTCCAAAAACAAATCTTCTCAGAATTTTAACAGATCTCTTTCTAACAGAATCCTTCAAGATTAAACAACCAAATAAGAACAAATTTTTGAAAAATATGAAGAACACGAAGAACTGTCTTCGAATCTTCAAGTCTTTCTAGCCAAAAATCTTCAACCAAACAACCAGAACTTATCTCGAAAACCTGCAAATCTACAAACTAAAAACTCAGAAGATCAAAAACAACCAATTCTGATTCAACAAAAATTCCGAAAATTATATCAAACATAAAAAATATCGAAACCCTAATTTTCAGGTTTAAAATTTTCAAAAATTTCAAACACTTCCACCCGAATTCTGCAGATCACAATTCTGAACCGAGCTTCTTCAAGAGCCTAATGCTCTGATACCAATTGTACGTCCCCTGGTTCGTACGGATCGTCACAGAATCGTCAATCCAATCTAGAGTGCGGAATCCTCTAGATCAGAAAAGCACAGAAACGAGTAGAAAACTGAATTCCAATTAAACCGATCTTTATTGATTATCTATCAAACTGATTACAATCAATCAAGATTCCGAAAACACACAAAATTCATCCAAGACCATTGTCTCTCACGAATTCTCCCTCAAAAGCTGTTTTGGCTGATTAACCTAAACCCTAATGCAAAGCCTTGTTTATATAACACAAGGTTGCAACTTTAGGCTAGGGTTTCCTACATGGGCTATGGCCCAATTCGTCCCCCATCACCCTATCTGGGTTTGGTTTAGCCCAAACTCTATTATTTGACTAATATAAAGCTAAACCCGCTAACCGTGTATCGTTTTACTAATTACAAGATATCCATAGACCAAATCTAAGTTGTTGTCACAAATATGCACCAACAGCGAGCTTTTGTGATTGGATCTGGAGAAGCAAGGAACGACCCCAACATTGTGACGGGTAAGTTCCTACCGGATGACTACTTTGTTTCTGTACTGTTTGATTCTGGAGCCGATACTAGTTATGTGTCCATAGGGGTTAGTCAAATGCTTTAGCATACTACAACTCCTCTGAACTCCAAACACGTTGTTGAACTGACCAATGGTAAAAGCGTCGAGGCCACTCACATTATTAAAGGTTGTAAACTTGAATTATCCGGTCAAAGTTTTGTCATCAATCTCATCCCCCATTGTTCTTCGGAGTTTCGACGTTGTTATCAGGATGGATTGGTTATCCCAGCACCGAGCGGAAATACTCTGCCAAGATAAGATTGTCCGCATTCCTCGTTCTATGGGTGAACCCCTTACTATTCACGGTGACAAGAGTGGTGCTGTTGTAGGCATCATCTCGTTCTTAAAGGCCCAAAAGTGTTTGCGAAAGGGTCATACAACTATTTTAGCCCTCGTCACTGACACCTAAACCAAATAAAACAAGATCGAGGATATCCCCATTGTTCACGACTTTGCCGAGGTATTTATTGAGGAATTACCTGGTCTCCCACCTCATCGTCAAGTTGAATTCCAAATCGAGCTAACTCTTGGAGCGGCACCTATAGCTCGTACACTGTACAGACTATCCCCAACCGAACTGGAAGAGTTGTCCACACAATTCTAGGAGCTATTGGATAAGGGCTTTATTCATACTAGCTCATCCCCACCGTACAGACTATCCCCAACCGAACTGTTTGTCAAGAAGAAAGACGTTACTTTTCGAATGTTCATAGATTACCGGGAGCTCAACAAAGTGACTGTGAAGAAGCGTTACCCACTACAACGCGTTGATGATTTATTCGACCAGTTTCAAGGGTCGAGTTTCTATTCCAAGATTGATCTAAGATCGGGCTATCTGTCACGACCCCCGACCCACCCTGGCCGGAATCGGGAGTCGCGAACAGCCCAGTGGTACCGGTGATTATTTTAAAAACTATTGCAGCGGAAATTTCATCAGGATCGTGAGTTAGGAAAAATATCAGAGTTTAGAAAACACCGGATTTTATTTATTAAATAGATGGGATAAACCCATGTTTTACAACGGTAGCTTTAATAAAGATAAATTTAATTACATAAAACAATATTTCTTAATTTAATTTAATTAAAAAAATAAGCCACTTCTTGAAGCCTTTTAGTGCCATATCCATCTCTTACTCCAATCTACTGTAATTACCTGAAACGCGTTTTAAAAAGGTTTTGTCAGCGGGAAATACTGAGTGAATCATTCTATTTACATAAAATGATGCATAGTTATTAATTACAGCATAAGAGCGATTACAATGGCTTCTATCTTATTTTTATCTGGCGCTGTGCCACAATGGTGACATGTCACAATGGTGACGATGGTCATACCACTATTAGGTCAATGAACCTAAATAGTGATGATTATCCCTAGTAGGTCAATGAACCTAACTGGGAGAAAATTAGTAATGTGCACAATACCCCACTAGCCAGTGATTCAAGATATCCACGACTTAGTCCCTGTAATTATAACTTTTGAAAATAATTTGAGGTATTGTAAAATAGTTGATAAAAAGAGAATGACTCACATTATAAGCATGCGGACAGAGTTTAGTCTACAGATAAGCCTTGATATATTGCAGATTTCTACAGGCAGAGCTTAGCCTATTGATTAGCCTTGTAACCTAGTGCACATGAACTAGGTAGATAACTTAATACAGCATTTACGATAACTCACGAGATTAAAACCCTCACAACAAATGACAAAGTGCAATCACTTAAACATCCATCGGATTCACAACGAATGACAGAGTATTTCCCCGAGTTTGGGTGGTACTCAAACATCCTGTCGGAATCACGACTAATGACAAAGGATAGCGCTTAAACATCCGGTCGGATAGTTTCAATCGATCGGACATTGAATCGTAGCAGCACCCCGCTATACTAATTAGTGATTTGTGTGTGTTAATTGTGGTAAACA
>JARYGA010039411.1:0-40187 GCA_030545235.1 Helianthus tuberosus
AAAGACTAGGCACATTGAGCGGAGTTTCAACTACATAAGGGATGAAGTTGAAAAGGGAAAGATATGTATTCGCAAAGTTCACACTGATCAAAATATTGCAGATTCACTCACAAAGCTCCTTGAATGGGCAAAGCATGAAAGGGTCATACTTGTGCCTTAGGACTTCGATATTCTAGTGATTGGATTTGATCTATTTTATATTTGGATATTGGAACAATTGTTATTTTAACTCTTTTATGGTATTTTGAGTTATGTTCCATTTTAGCATGTTTAAATCCGTGAATAAATTAATTATTCTAAATGTCCGTAGTCGATCATATTTGTGGGAACAAATATGAATGTGAGACTATTATGAACTTGGATTGGTGGATATTCATTAAGTATGAATATAGAGCAAAGTGTTGCTGCCAAAGTTCATAGATATTTGTGGGATACAAATATTGGACTGACCCGCTCTCAAATGTTATTGCATGGAATCATTTGTTATTGATCATAAGTAAATTTGAGTAAAGGAGAATATCATAGTATCCTCTGACCTGAGAAACATATTGGGTCTTGATATTCACCGAATATTATACTTTGACTTAGTTCTTCGTTGTCTGTAAAAAGACAGTACATAAGGCTAAGCTCAGGTGTGGTACAAGGTGATTGTGAGAGACGTATGTAGTCAAGAAGGGATTTGTTCCTGTTATTCGTCGAGAGTAAGATGTCTAAGGCCTGCTAAAGTTGAATCAACAGAGAGTGATCACTCTATGTCTCTGGATTTAACATGATATCTGTAACAAATGGATAAATGATAGATTCACCTAAATCATATTCAATTAAGGGACTTGAAGGGGATGATGTTATTGAATGGCACTTAGTCATACGTATTAGGGGCAGTAAACCGTTGTTAGGCGTCATTTACTGCTTGCATCAATCTTCTTTGTATCTTGTGCAAGTGGGAGATTGTTGGACTCTCTATGCCCAAGACACATATTAAATTGATATGGCTAGTACGTTATGATCCAAGTCGGGTCATACCCAATAACAAGCTAGACAAACACCTATAATATTTATTTATGATATGATCAATCAAATAAATATTAACACTTAGAATATTTAGAAATTGGGTTTCTAAATAATTGCACTTGAGAAACTAATAAATTATATGGATAATTTATTTTGAGAGAATATTTTATTTTGTTATTTAATGGGTTAAATAACATAATAAAAGTAGTATAAATCTTATAACATGTGATGTTATAGTTTTATAAAAGTTATAAAACTATATATATAAGACTTAATATTGTTTAAAAGAAAATTGATTTTTTTTTAAATAAAAAAGGTGGCCCCCCCCCCCCCCTTGGTGTTCTTCCCAAGCATTTTGGTCCAACAAGACTCCATGCATTTTGCATGTCTAGTTGTTTTTTGATTGGACAAAATGGGTGGCTCTCTCTCTCCTTGTTTTATAATAATTTTGTATGACAAAATCAGAGGAGGATGAACTTGAAAGAACTTGTAAAAATGCTCTCAAGATTTTCGGCCATAATGTGCCATCCTAGAGGGTTTTTCAAATTGGTATAATCAAGTGCAAAAACTATAGAGAATCCTCTCAAAATTTCGGCCAAGGTGGTTGAACGAGAAGGATTTTTCAAGTGAGTTCACAAGTGTAAATCCTAGCAACATAAGGTGTTCGTTGGAGGCTTGGGGTATGCAAGCTTGAGGTCTTTTCCTTTGAAGATTTCCATTCAAGAATATCATCTTCTTCATATCTCCTTGCTCTTTGAATGGTAGTATTCTTAAACACCCTATGATTGTATTTTGATAGCATGCATGTTCGTATATGGATCCCGGTATTGGGTTTTTACATATAAAATGGGTTTTATATCAACAAAGTAACATGTTTTAAATCCTTTTTCCGCTGCGTTTTAATTTTATTCGGATAAAATTACTTTGATAAACATGTGAAAATCCCAACAAAATCTTGTGTTTCATTTCCAGATTGTATATTTACATGTGACAATTTCACGTTTTAGTCCTTTTTTTGATTTCAAACTCTCAAACCTTTTCTGGAAGTGAAATTATAAACTGTTACACAAAACGTAATCAGTTTAACGCGACGTAGACTCCTGAACAAGGATATAAGCTAAACATACCCTAAATACCATTTACATAACTTATAAATAAGTTTTGAGGGGTTCGGTATGGCAAAAACATACTTATTAGAGCTAAGGGACTATTTACGACAATCTGTGAAAGTCTGCCGATTCTCATATTTCTTAATACGAACCACGTACACACATCCAAAAATTTTTGTAATCATTAAAATCTTGCGTTTTATTGATAAGAATGCAAAAATATCATTCGTCGCGAAATTTAGGTCGTTTTCACGTTCGTTAAAGCGTTCGTCGTAATTAAGCGAAAAACGCAACTGTACAACCGAACGAACCAACATCCATGACATTTTTTGGGCATAATTCAAGTCACATATGCGTTAACATCCTTATAGAGCTTAAAAATTAGGTTAACGGGTGTTAAAAGTGACAAAACACGACGAAACAAGTCTAGGGGCCAAAACTGTCACCTATTGAAACTTCTGCCCTTGCCCAACATATACGGACCGCAAATACAGACCATATACGGTCCGTAAATCTATCCCAGCAACCAGATTTCGTACAACAGCCTGTTTTCTTATGTTTGGAGCCCAAGTTTGAGTATTCCCCAAGGTTTAATCTGCTTTGGACACTTGTTTTAATCCCCTTTAAAGTTTGGGACATGTGGAATGATCCTAAACACCCTCAAATACTATAAATAGCAACCATTTTTGCACCAAGTTCCTTGCTTGTTTTCACTTCTTCTCATCTACTCTAATTGGAGTTTTGCTTCCCATTGGAGGCCTCCTACTGAGTATTCTTGCCAACCTAGAACTCAAGTAAGTGTTCTTTCCTTGTCTTGTTCATATTTTAGCTTATTTTGTGCTAAAAGTCAAACAGTTGACTTCTGTTTGACTTTCGGTTCTGACCATAATTGGTCAAGTCAAAGTTCAATTGAACTTTGCAACGTGATCGTAATCATGAAGGTTATAATCCCTTGCGATTGCACCTTCTGATTACCACGTTTACTAGTCGAAGTGACGAGTCAAAGATGCACATTATGTGCATTTTACGACAAAACTATTTTTGAGTATCAAAATTCCAAGTTTTGATACCAAATCAGTTTTATGACTTTGTTAGGCATGTTTTGACATGTCTAACTCGTCACTTCTAGTTTAGTGCTTATTTAGGGTCGTAAGTCGAGCGGTTTGACCACCGCTTTGACTCTCGAATCCGACCCGTTTGGTCGATCTTAGGATCCGACCAAACACATGTAGGTGGCCATAGTTGTATAGGGAATAACCTACTGAGATTATACCTTATGGTCACGTCGTTTGGTTAGTGTTATGATAAGTTGATTGTTATATGCCTAAAAATGACCAAAATGCCCTTTTTGCGCATAAATCCACTTTAAGCATATGTAACCAAATTTTTGACATATAAACTAATGTTACAACTTTATTAAACATATTTTGGCATTTAAGACTTATCATAGCACATGTTTGACCATCCGATCACACTTTTACGCAAATTGCACATTAAAGTAGCGTAAACTACCTTAACGAGTCATAACGGGTCAAAAGCACTTAGGATCACTTCCAAACTAGAATGTTAAGTTTACTAAGCTATATCATATAAGTTCCAACACTCATTTGGTTTATAAGACTTCATTCTATCTGATCTTCCATTTTCAAGTTTCGACACTAACATGTAGTTATCCGATACACTAGGAACCACTTCAACACTTGAACTCTTGAACCTTTAAGCTTTGTTTATTCGTTTGAACAAGACCTATACGCAATCCCAAGTGAGTACATAGTTCCCTTCTTTTATGTTTTCAAATGTTTTGGGGTGATTCATATGTGTAATCATTTTTTCTCAAATGTATGGCATATATGTGTTTACTAAGTGCTTTTTGTGTATTATTCCTATTATGCAAAACACAACGATTGCGAAAATGAACAAAATCCTTATAGCATATATCTATCCTCATAGTTAGATTCTTGTGGGATGTTTAAAGTGCTAAATTAAAGTCCTTGTTTGGATTCTTTATATACTTTAATGTGTTTGTTATCTTCATAGTTAGATTCTTGTAGGATGTTTAAAGTACTAAATTGAAGCCCTTGATTGGATTCATTGTGTACTTTAATGCGTGTTTATAAGTTGATGACCAAGTTGATGATAATGTGTTTATGTGATTAGTAGTGATTTAGATAACGAAACAAGTGTAATACCATAAGAACATGGTGGATACGTCGCTGGTACTTCCTATATATAAGTGCTCTTATTGTATTACTCTTGTAGCGTTATCCGAATCACTTTAGGATTTTTGTGTTTAGTTGATTCAATGTTCAAGTATCCAAATCCTTGTAGAATCATCCATATCTTCATATGCTAGATTCTTAGAAGGATATCCAAAGTATTATTATAAATCATTGATTTGATTTCTAATAATACTTACACAAGTTATGACCGATTTCAATATTGTTATTATTAACCCTTGATTGGATTTCTAATAATACACTCATAAGTTTTTTAACCGATTTCAATGTGGTAACAAAGATCAATGTACAATTTTCAATAGCATAAAAAGTAACTAGTAATAATCGTATTGCCATATACAAAACTCTTTTGTCACAAGTTTTCACAATCAAGATACTAAACTTTTTGCCATTTATTTGGCTAACAAAACCTATGTACTCGCCAGCTTTTATGCTGACTCTCATTTTCACATATGTTTCAGGATTTGATTATTCAAGCATGCTACACATAGGAACGCATCCGGGCCTTAGACTTCTTTAATCAAAGACAATTACATGTATTATTTTTATTGTAAAACAATGTTAACAATAATGAAACAATATAGTACCAGTTGTTGTGAGCAATTTGTAACGTGACTCCTCGATATTTCCGCCGCGTGTTACGCGATTGGGGTGTTACAGATTGGTATCAGAGCACTAGTTATAGGGAATTAGGTTATTAGAATGAGTTTAACCTAGTCTATAACCTTCCTAGGGACCCAAACATGAGTAGACTTAGGATCTCTATCCTAATCCTCATCCTCATCCCTATCTTTGGCACAACTACTCTATGATTCACAAATCATCTAACCTTAGATGATTTATCTTGAACCACTGGGCTTTATTCCTTAAGGTATTCCATAAAATGTTTTCTCAAACATTTTCATCGAAATATTTCTCAAAATGTTTTTTTACCAAACATTTTCATCGAAATGTTTCTCAAACTGTTTTTCTCAAACATTTTTATGAAAAAGTTTCTCAAAATGTTTTTTCTCAAACATTTTCATCGAAAGCTTGGGTTTTAGTAATGTGAACACTTGCAATCTGGAAGGGTGGATGCCTGTACCCCGAGTTTTCTGTCTAAGGCTAGAGTGTTCATACAAATCCGCATTATCGGACCAGTCACTCTTACCTGGGAACTCTTAGGGTGAGTGTCCACTTATAGGCTAAAGCATGTCTTCTTGAAACATTATGAAAACCTATCTATCTTGACCATGTCAAACAATTTCTAAACACTACAACCTTTGTGACACTACTCCACCATATTATCTTCGGTAATAAGTTTTTATTCACAACAATCGAAACAAATTTCCCTTTGCAACACTATTCCATCATATTACCTTCGGTGATATGTTTTTATTCAAAACATTTGAAACAAATTTCATTTCGTTTCATGACACTTTGTAATCCTTTTTCATTTTCAAATACTATCATTTGTCTTTCATAATCACAAAATTTTTATCATTTGGATGAGAATTTTTACACACAAAGTTTCTTTATTTTAAAAATTCAATTAAAAATATTTTTATCTTAAAAATAATAATTTTTTTTAAAATGTAAAGAATTTATAACACAAACCATTAACTTGGTTTGTATTTTTTCATCCAAAAATATAACAAAAGTTTATTTTTAAGTATTTCTTATTTCAAAACAAAATCCACAACACTATTCATCCTAAATACAAGAACAAGATTTTTTTTTGAACAAATACCAAGTCAAGATTTTCACATCACCATGGTGTTTTAAACTTATGACACCTCTACGGATTTTACTTATTTGATTTCACTATAGCTATTTCTTCAAGATGCCTCCTCGTTGCGACACTACCCGAGACGCTAAAATAGCAGTTCTAGTCCCCCAACAGGTGGGCATAATACTCAGTGGGACTATTGATTTAGCTGTAGCCATAAGTAGTCTTGATAATAAGACCACTCCTCAGGCACCAAAGAAAACAAAAACCAAGCCTTCTAAAAGGTCAAGGAAGCGTAAGGCTACACGAAACTTTGTTGTAAGGGCTCAACCCAATCAGGCTACCCACAACCAACCAACACAACCTCATGCTAGGAAAACATATGCTGGCACCACACCTCTGTGCAACAGATGTAACCGCCACCATCTAAATCAAACATCGTGCCGCCAATGTACCCACTGTGGACGATTGGGACATTTGGTCAATGTGTGCCGTTTTGCTACCAACACCCAAAACCAAACGGTTGCAAACCCTGCTGCTCCCCAAGCACCTCCTACTCGACCTCATTATCCACCTGGATCGTGCTACAACTGTGGTGAACTTACCCACTACCGAAACAACTGCCCGAAGCTCGTTAATGCAAATCCATCCCGTGGACGAGCATTTAACATAAATGTTAATGAGGCTCGTGCAAATAATGATGCATCTATGAACATTTAAACTTTTATATTTTCCTTTATACTTTCCAAGAATCTTGAAACATTTCGGTTGGTTTATAAATAAACTTGTTATTCTGATTTTATTTACAAAACCAATATGATTACAACTACATACCGACTTTGAGGATTCTGTTCTTTATTCTTAAGAATTAAATCTCGTAATTTAACATATTATAATTGTACATTAGTGCGTTCATACAATCTCTGCAATAGGATCTCTACAAATACTATCTGTATATCACTACTTTCTTGTTTTCATGACATTATACACGCTTTGTTCATCTAGTACATATGGTACATGATTTAATGGACATTTTGCTTCATATGTTGACCTAGCATACCTAGCACTTTGATTTCAAAGACACTTTTGCTTCATATGTTGACCGAGCATATCTAGCACATTGATTTCAAAGACATTTTGCTTTGTATGATGACCTAGCATACCTAGCACATTGATTTCTAAGACATTTTGCTTCGTATGTTGACCTAGCATACCTAGCACATTGATTTCAAGACAGTTTGCTTCGTATGTTGACCTAGCATACCTAGTACACGATTTTCAATGACACTTTGCTTCTTATATTGACCTAGCATACCTAGTACACGATTTTCAAAGACACTTTGCTTCGTATGTTGACCTAGCATACCTAGTACACAATTTTCAATGATACTTTGCTTCGTATGTTGACCTAGCATACCTAGTACATGATTTTCAATGACACTTTGCTTCGTATGTTGACCTAGCATACCTAGCACATGGTTTCAAAACATTTTCACGACATGCTTACATTGTTTATGACAATCCATGCTTAGTATATGATGCATACTACCAATTTGGTTAGTGTGAAATATGTATTAATATTTGTACTAGAATGAAATACCTACTATTGATTTTGCTGAATGCAGAACAAGTGGTGCTATCGTTGCTAGTATGAAACAAGTTTCGGTTCAATAAATGTTGTGCTATTTGATTTAAATGTTACTTCGACCTTATTATTTGTTTCCCTCACTTATCAAGATGAGCTATGTGGAACATGCGACGAAACGAATAATTATGGGTGCGCACATAATTATGAGGTTCGACGCATGAGAATCATAGTAAGCCTTGTTAAGTATGGTAGCATAAAATCTAGAGTGATTAGGTAACGGGACGGGTTTGACGCAATAAGAACATGGTGGATACGCCGCTGGTACTTCCTATAAGTAAGTATTCTTATTGTATTATTCATCAGAACATTACTAAGATCACTTAAAGATTTTATGTTATCTTGGAGCATTATGTGATTATGTGCTTATTTGTTATTTGTGTGATTATTGAATGCAACGTCCATGACGAGTACATTCAATAACTCTGATCAAGCCGACCGGGGGTATATTATGGTGTTAAAGGTGACGACCTTGATGCCATAGGTATGTTGACCCGTCTCCTATGCATGAGATACTCATGGTATATAGGATGTACCTTGTGGGACGTTAGAAACCTTGTACGTATGGCCAGGCTTGAATGTACACCCCTTTGCTTGCTTAGGATTTACACTAAGAGCTTAGTATAACATAGTGCCATACAAAACAATTTTTATACACTTGATGAAACTTTTCAAATTCATAAATTCTAAAGGTAGAATACCTGCTTCACGATTACTGAGAGGTTTGAATACCTTAAGATACTTTGAAAATCTCTACCCATACTTTGAATTACCCAAAATTTTCAACACCAAACGATACTCCGCATCTTAGGAATCTATCACTTTGCTTATCTTTCAATTATTCCAAATAAACACGCTACGGTCTCCATCGAATAAATTTCAGGATGAAATTTCCTAAAGTAGGGGAGACTTTGACATTTGCGCCTTTTCGACCATCGTACAATCCCAAACCATTTTCAATCCAATGAAATCTTGTGTTTCATTTCCGGGATTGTATATTCACATGTGACAATTTCACGTTTTAGTCCTTTTTTTGATTTCAAACTCTCAAACCTTTTCTGGAAGTGAAATTATAAACTGTTACACAAAACGTAATCAGTTTAACGCGACGTAGACTCCTGAACAAGGACATAAGCTAAACATAACCTAAATACCCTTTACATAACTTATAAATATGTTTTGAGGGGTTCGTTATGGCAAAAACATACTTATTTGAGCTCAGGGACTATTTGCGACAAACTACGAAAATCTGTCGATTCTCATATTTCTTAATACGAACCACGTACACACATCCAAAAATTTTTGTAATCATTAAAATCTTGTGTTTTATTGATAAGAATGCAAAAATATCATTCGTCGCGAAATTTAGGTCGTTTTCACGTTCGTTAAAGCGTTCGTCGTAATTAAGCGAAAAATGCAACCGTACAACCGAACGAACCAACATCCACGACATTTTTGGGCATAATTCAAGTCACATATGCTTTAACATCCTTATAGATCTTAAAAATTAGGTTAACGGGTGTTAGAAGTGACAAAACGCGATGAAACAAGTCTAGGGGCCAAAACTGTCAAGTATTGAAACTTTTGCCCATGCCCAACATATACGGACCCCAAATACAGACCATATATGGTCCGTATATCTATCCCAGCAACCAGATTTCATACAACAACTTGTTTTCTTTTGTTTGGAGCCAAAGTTTGAGTATTCCCAAGGTTTAATTTGCTTTGGACACTTGTTTTAATCCCCTTTCTTGTTTGGGACATGTGGAATGATCCTAAACACCCTCAAATACTATAAATAGCAACCATTTGTGCAACAAGTTCCTTGCTCATTTTCACTTCTACTTCTCATCTACTCTAATTGGAGTTTTGCTTCCCATTGGAGGTCTCCTACTGAGTATTCTTGACATCCTAGAACACAAGTAGGTGTTCTTTCCTAGTCTTGTTCATATTTTAGCTTATTTTGAGCTAAAAGTCAAACAGTTTACTTTCTGTTTGACTTTCGGTTTTGACCATAATTGGTCAAGTCAAAGTTCAATTGAACTTTGCAACGTGATCGTAATCACGAAGTTTATAATCCCTAGCGATTGCACCTTCTGATTACCACGTTTACTAGTCGAAGTGATGAGTCAAAGTTTCGGTCAAAGATGCACATTATGTGCATTTTACGACGAAACTATTTTCGGGTAGCAAAACTCCAAGTTTTGATACCAAATCAGTTTTATAACTTAGTTAGACATGTTTTGACATGTCTAACTCATCACTTCTAGTTTAGTGCTTATTTAGGGTCGTAAGTCGAGCGGTTTGACCACCGCTTTGACTTTTGAATCCGACCCGTTTGGTCGATCTTAGGATCCGACCAAACACATGTAGGTGACCATAGTAGTATAGGGAATAACCTACTAAGGTTATACCTTATGGTCATGTAGTTTGGTTAGTGTTATGATAAGTCGATTGTTATATGCCTAAAAATGGCCAAAATGCCCTTTTGTGCATAAATCCACTTTAAGCATATGTAACCAAATTTTTGACATATAAACTAATGTTACAACTTTATTAAAAATAATTTGGCATTTAAGACTTATCATAGGACATGTTTGACCATCCGATCACACTTTTACGCAACTGACACATTAAAGTAGCGTAAACTACCTTATCGAGTCATAACGGGTCAAAAGCACTTAGGATCACTTCCAAATCAGAATGTTAAGTTTACTAAGCTATATCATATGAGTTCCAACACTCATTTGGTTTATAAGACTTCATTATATCAGATCTCCCATTTTCAAGTTTCGACACTAGCGTGTAGTTATCCGATACACTAGGAACCACTTCAACACTTGAACTCTTGAACCTTTGAGCATTGTTTATTCATTTGAACAAGACCTATCCGATACACTAGGAACCACTTCAATATTTCCAAATCAGAATGTTATGTTTTGGGTATATTTAGGATGAAGCTAGTGGACCCCACACGTGTTTGGTTAAACTTTTCTGTCCTCATGGTCTTTTGAGATGCATACCTTAACAACTTAGAAATAATATATACTAGGTGATGAGAGCTCTAGATCTATGTTTCCATAAGCAGAAGAGATGATCACCTTAAATCAGATGATGAGAGCTTCAGGTCTATGTTTCCATAGGCAGAGAAGATGATCATCTGATTAGAGAGCATAACTAATAAAATATTTACATAATATATGTACGCGCTTTGGTGTATCTTTTATTCCTATTGCATTGTAAGTCCTGAAAAACGGACCAAACAATGATATCAAACGATCAACAAGGATGGGCGAAATCCAAGCTTGATGATCTTCAAGAAATCATAAGAACAAGAAGAAAGAGGAAAGATTTGTTGAATTGAATGTTTAAACTTGCCTACAAAACATTGTCTAATACAAGTTTCTAAAACAAAATAACTAACCGAAACTCCTAATTTCCATTTACTATTTATAGTAATGTTTAGGGTGCACTCCCCCTAAACCCTAGGCCCATTATCACCTAAGCCCACTCTAATACCCATCTTCTAGAAGCTTGGTCCAATTAGCAATAATCCTACTAATCCATAAACCTATAGGGCCCAACAATCTCCCCCTAGGTTTATTGGATTAGTTGCTGAATCAGTTTGGAGGACCACCATGCAACGGAGCAGGATCAGTACATAAACGATTCTTTATTTTGTTGCCAAATGCACTTATCCATGACTTAGTGCATTCTTCGTACTGATCATTTGTGTGAATTTGGCTTTGAATAATAATCACGATATCCTCTTCGTGAAAGATCATAAGATCCAATGTGTCTGCTAATCGGATGGATTGCTCTTCAGTCACGATCACAACTTCAGCCATTTGGGGTTATATGCCTAGAAATTGAAGGTCTTGAGAATTTCCTTTGAAAACTTGCAAGCAAGTGGAATTATCTTCTCCTTATCAGTTGGCGGCCCAATGACAGTCTTGATCGTTCACTTAGTGTGAGGATCACGAACGCCATGATCCTTGCTTGAGATTTAAGCCTGCAAAGATGAGATCTGGGCTTCTTTCAAGGCAGCATCTTGTTCCAACACAATCACTCTTCTTTGCAACTTCGTTACATGAACGGCCGTATCATTATCACTATCTA
The DNA here is from genome assembly GCA_030545235.1 of Helianthus tuberosus. Taxonomy (NCBI): domain Eukaryota; kingdom Viridiplantae; phylum Streptophyta; class Magnoliopsida; order Asterales; family Asteraceae; genus Helianthus; species Helianthus tuberosus. Next base: position 11,830 of record JARYGA010039411.1, read on the forward strand.
CTTTTTCAATAAATTTCATCTTGTTGGCAGCAAAGCGCTTGGCTGCTTCGTCATGCTCAGAGAAACCAGCACCACTGGAACTTCCTACATCGATCCTGATGCCGCTTGAGCTTTCTGGTTGCGAGTGAGTTGTCTCAGGCAGATCGAAATCGAAATCGAAATCGAAATTAAAATCAACATCGAGATCTTGTGTGCTTGTTTCTTGAGTAGCAGTAGTGATTGTTGGATCGGTGAGTATAGTAGGCTCTGGTTCTAAGCTTGGGCTAGTAGAATGAATATCAGGAGCTGTTTCGGTTGTTTGTTTCTTGTTGGATGCTTGTTCAGCATCATTTATCGTATCATCTTCACAGTGAACTTCTATTTCAGGAATAGGTACGGAAAGAGGGTTTCCAACACTATCCTTCAAGGACCCAATCAGGGCTTGTAGGTTTTCTGCAGTCATTGACGTTGATTCTCAAATGGGTTCCTCAACTTTTCAGACGCAATCACTTCCACATCACTGTCATCATCGGATTATTCTTCATCTGAGTCTGAGTCAAGAACTTCGGTTTCTATCTCAGCTTCACCTGCAGTCGTCCGTTGTACGTTATGTTCTTCGGCAACTGTGGCATTCAAATGCTTTGCTTTGAAAAGCATAGGAACCTGCAAGCCTTGTAACTCGAATAAGTGGTCTGGGAAGACAATTAGAGAATTCGAAATGCTTAGGAAATGAGATTAGTCCAAAATGTGGCTCGAATGAGAAATGGTTGACAATATATAGTGTTTCGGATTGGGCCTGAGATCAATGGGCCTGGCCCAATTCGGAACATTGGTCCAAATTACATTCGTGAACAATGGGCCGGATCTGATCCGTTTTATCCGAAACAGTGGGCCCCAATCAGAATCAGTGGGCTAGACTATTATTTTATTTACTTTTTCATGACAGAAAACATCCTTTTCAAAATGAACGATCCAACCAACCAACCAACCGAGCAACCTTTTTGTTCAAAAAAACAATAAAATAAAATAAAATAATATTAAAGGGGTAATATAGGGAGGAAATGCCACGGGATCAAATCTTTCTCGAACTGATTAAGGAACATTTTTCAGCACATGCTTACTTGGACTGGTCCACGCGATTGTTAATATACTTGTCCTCTTAAATCTAACGCTCATCCTTTAACTTTCAACCTCGTGATACGCTTAGGGTAGAATTATGCTATGACATCCGTGTGTCCCATACCAAGACATACCCCCGCGATCAAGGTAAGCACAACGGTTCATCGTAGTAGGTGAGTATACTGAGTCCATCCTTTTGTTTTTACAACACCAGACTTTCTGGTGAACAGGTCAGTACCTTCGTATAGCAGAAAGACCAGTAAAGTCTGACGAGGGCTAGGCAAATACCTTTTACGATACAAATTTGGCTTTACAAGCACACGTAATTCTCCTTTTTATGAGATTTTCTTCCGTTTAAAGTTTTGGCCCTTTTTGTGGCTCTTTTAAGATAAACTAAATGTGCCTAGGTCTGCGTATAATCTGGATGCAACAGAAGGACAGTCCTGATATCTCGGATGACTCATCAATATGAAGACCCGAAACCACAGACGTTGGCTATCTATCAACGCAGGATTTAAGATCATGAAATCATACGCCGTTATATTTATATCACTTGGTATCTCTTTGTTTTTTGAGCGTTAGACCTATCAACACATCGCAGTAGATCCTAGTCTTTTCAGCTTCGATACCTTACATGTGTTAATCAAATTCTTTAGCATGATTTTTCCCCTCAAACAATGCATATGTACATATATGTCTTTTTTTCTCCCCCTCAAACAATGAATATGTACATATATGTCCCTCTTCCCCCTAAATTTGAATTTGTACATCGCACTTTATGCGCAAATTTAATTATTTATTTACCTTAGTATTTAAACCCTGTTTTTCTTGTCGCTCAGTCGGTGAAACGCATCATTTTCAAAAGATCAACAAGCACATTGAATCTCGAGATGCTGACAGGTTTTGTAAAAAGATCCGCTGAATTAGCATCAGTGTGGATCTGTTTAAGTTTAATCAATCCTCTGTCACAGCAATCTCGAATAAAGTGCAACTTGATATCAATGTGCTTGGTTGTAGAGTGAAAGACAGGGTTTTTGATGATTTGGATAGCAACATCATTATCAAAATAAGTAGTGGAGATTAGATAAGTCAAACCGTAATCCTTGAGCTGGTGTTGCATCCAAAGAACCTGAGAGCAGCAGGCAGCAGATGCTGCAACGCACTTTGCTTCCGTTGCGAAAGTGAGCTGTTGCTTCTTACACTGCCATGAGATGAGTCTATCCCCTAAGAATTGGCATCCGGCCGATGTAGATTTCATATCCCTGTCCATTTTTGAATCTGTCATATCGAATTTGGCAAGAACGTCGTCAACATATTTGCTTTGATGAATCAAGATCCCTTGGCTGTTTGACGAACTTACAAGCCCAGAAACATTTTCACTTCTCTCAACGAGCTTATTTCGAACTTCTTTCTCATCATATACCTCATCATGATCCAGACCTTCAACTTTCTCGAAACCTTGAACTGCTAATCGTGCCTTGTTTCTCACGATCACGCCGGTGTTATCATGTTTGTTTCTGAATACCCAGCGCCTATCAAGAGCACGTTTTCTATTGGAGAAGAGAACCTCCATCCCTTTGTCGCACATCTGAGATACGCTCAAAAGGCTGTGCGTCAGTTCAGGGACATAATTGACGTTTGAGAAGTTGAGAACTCCGTTTTTGACAGTGCCCTTCATGGTTATTCTTCCAGTTTCCCCTCCTGTGAAGTTAACAAATCCACCTTCGAATATTCTTTTTTTGTAATTCAACTTGGATATGTTTCATGTCATGTGTCTAGATCAACTACTATCGATAAACCAAATCCTAAAGATAGCCCTCCATAGTCGTTCCTGCACATTTAGCGGAATTAGTTAGAAACTGGAACCCAGGCCATTGTTGACCTGAGTTGACCATCGTATCTGTATATGAAACCTCACGAAAGATCATATAACTTTTAGTAGAATTTGAGGTTTGAGGTGAAGATGTAGACGTTGACGGTTGTGAGCACTAAGACTGGGATCCAACAAGAATCTTGGGTTTTCAAATTTTAGAGTCAGTGTTATTTGAAATATTCTTCTTTACAGATGCTACTTTTGACTTCATTTGATGACTTTGGAACCCATTTGTGTTTGAAAACCTTTGATTGTTCTTGTTTTGTCACACCCTGACTTTTGCGGAAGCGTGATTATGGTGTGACTTCCTTAATACCATTGCATTCAATCATAACAACAACTAAATGATAAAACCACAGATTGTCATCCATTAAATAAGTTTAAAATCATCACAAACATCATTGTTTGAAACATAGACTTCAAATTCAAGTTCTACAAACCATACGAATTGTTTAAGAGTTCACAAGGACTCATCAAAAAACTCTAAGTAAAACCAAGATTTGGAAGGGCTGTCTTGTCCAGGATAGGACACCCAACCCAAACCTCAAGACCATGGATGACATCTCTTATTCTTAGCAACACTTGTAACCTCCGAACGCCCGCCAGATCCACATTCTTAATTCTCTGAAATACATGTATTTTGGAAACATCAACAAAAGTTGAGCGAGTTCATGTGTTTGTTTGTGTGTATGAATAAAACCTTGTAAACATTGTATGTATGTATGTTTGTAAATCCTGGTATGAAAGCAAAACAAGGAAACAAATCGATTAATGGTTTGCAAGGCCATTAACATGCGTGCAACGGCGTAGGAAGGTTCAAACCTAGCAGATTTTGTACCGGGCCTCCGGCTGTAAGACATAGTCACCTCATGGGCCAAACCTGTCACACCCTGACTTTTGCAGAAGCATGGTTATTTGGTGTGACTTCTTAATACCATAGCAACAATCATAACAATGCTATATGATAAAAACACGAGATGTTTATCCATTAAAAGAGTTTAGAAAATACCACAACAACATTGTCTGAAAACATCAATACCAAATTTAGTTACAAACCATGACGTGTTTAACGGAGTTCATAAAGACTCAACAAAAGTACTTAAATAAAACCTGAGTTTAGAGACGTGTATCCCGTCCAGGATTAGGATACACCCCCTAAGATCGACAACCATGGATAACATCTTTTATTTAAGCGTAGCTTGAAAACATATGCATACCCTTGCCAGATCCACTAGTTCCCTGAAATACATGTAGTTTAAAAATATCAACAAAAAGTTGAGGTAGTTCATGTGTAAGTATCTAAATAAACCTTTAAAGTATGTCTTGTATGTATAAATGTCCCTGGTATGTAGTAATATGGAAAAAGAGATCATCAATGGGTTGCAAAGTCAATGGTATGTGTGAAAAGGTGCAGGAAAACTCAAACCTAGCAAATTTGTACCGGGCTTCCGGCTGGAAGACATAGTCACCACTATGGGCCGCCCCGACCTCATGGGTGTGGGCTCGCTACACCCAAATAGATCTATCACTCATGTCCCTCGGTCCTACGACGAGGATTAATGGCCTTAAGTGTTGTGCCCACCCTTCACATGATCTAGTAGTTAACCCTCCTTAGGCTAACCATACGATGTATAAAAATGTCTGTAATAATTGTAACATGTATTCCACCCCCGATGTATAAAACTGAAAATAGTAAAAGAAAAGGGGGACACGAACTCACAGTATTGCGTCCTCTTCTCGTAACCCAAACCCTGTCAGCGAACATGACTACCTACAGTGTGCTAACGTCTATTAGACAAACGGGCTGTGCCTTTGCTTAGTATTTGCGTTTTGAGTTACGTTTCTTATATTATTCCGAGTTATAATTATTTGTCAAAATAATTAATATTTCAACTTAAATTATATATAGTGTTGGAATAATTGATTAAACAATATTTCGTATTAATACTTCTAAAGTATTTAACTCCGTATTTCCTTCCCAAGGATGGGGGTATTTATACATGTATATTATTGTTCCGAAACAATATATTCTTAAGTCCCACTTAGAAAATATATATAACTTATTTGTCAAAAATAATGTATTTCAAAATATATATATTTTTCCCCAAAAATAATATATTTTCACTTCTAGTATCCAAAACAATATTTACCAAAATATATTTGTAAAAGTATTTTCCGGAATGTTGCATAAGTTACGTTTTAGCGTTTGGTCCCACAATAACAAGTGTGTAACTTAAATATTCATTCCGTGAGGTTTTTGGCTTTATTTTGGAGTTGTAATTCCCATGGTATTTGTTAAGTTATATTATTTTACCCTAAAATAATATAACTATTCCACAAAATAAACAAATATTCACACAAGTGTCTTAGTATAAAATATATATTCTAAATATATATTTAACCATTTTCATGTACAAAACCGACCTCCGATACTTTGTATTTTTTGTTACAAAAATTATGGCGAGGTTTATATTTGAAAAACATAGTTTAAAATACACTAGTAAACACTTGTCTAGAAAATATTTTCTAAGTGTTTATATTTTTAGAAAATTTCGCCATAGTTTCCCCTAAAAACGGAGGTGTCCATGCTATATAGCATATCGTTTTCTTTTCAAAAATCAACTCAACAATCAATAATCAAACTACCCTTCCCAAGTGCAAAAATTATACAATGTATATCAACATGAACATGAACTTTCACAAAAACTCGTAGTAACTTGGTAACATGTTTAATAGACTTAGTTACCCCTTAAAGTGTGTTTACTTCTTTTAAAATCTCATTCTTGCAAAGGTTTGGTGTTTACAACTTGTAAACATAATTTACAAAAATGTTTATCCATAGCATTTTCTTGTTTCTCTAGGGTTTATTTATTTGTCTTTCCACTAAAAATAGTGTAAGTTTAATAAAAACCATGATCCTTCAAGAATCATCTTTTTAACTTGGTTTCTTTTAGAAAAATCATTCACAACTCTTGGATTTACAAGTTTACCAGTTCACTTGGTTTGTCACTTTACAAGAAAATCATTTCACTTTCAAGTTCATGTTTGATCAAGAAGATGATTATTTCATGTAAACCCATAATCACCTTCTAACTTGTTAAACCATGTTTTTAATCATACTTTAACAAGTTCCATATGATGATCAACATCATATTATCAAGAAATCAACAATCAAGTGCCATGCATGCTTTAATCAACATTAATCCAACAAGATTTCATCATCTTTAAGTTTCATGTTCATGATTCTTATTTAATTCTTTTAGTGTTCTTGTGCTTCATAATAATGTACATCTTTTTAACCAACAAAAAGAGAAGTAAAAGTAAGTAGCAAGAAGCTTACAACTAGCTCAAAGGCTAGGGAAGATCACTAGAAAAAGATGATGAAAAATGGTGGATGAAAGCTAAGGATGAAGGTTCTTCAAGTTCTTCAAACACCAAACTCCATGAATCACCTTCTTGCACTTGAATTGAGCTTGGAATTGGATGAATATGGTGGTGACAAGGTGGTGGTGGTGGCGGCACTAGGGTGAGCAGAGAGGGAGAGATAGAGGTTGAGGGAGTGGGGTGAAGTTGTGAAGATATGAAATGATATGGAATGATCTTTGAAATCTAAGGCACCATACTTATAATCTTTCTCTCAATATCATGGCTACTCAAACAAGCAAGTAATCTAATAAAATATTGAAATAAATCTTGAGTGGGGTGTGGGTCCATGGTGACTGTAAATGGCATGGGGGGGGGGGTTAATTGTAAATTTTTGATGACAAGTAGGTAAATATTTGGGAGGTTAAGTGTAATATCTAGTGTTATATGTGTATGGAACATTATATAATGTGTTGGGGTATTCGGGGACCATAACTAGTTTAAAAATAATAAAACAATGTTTCTGGAAAAATTTTGGTGTCCCGGGTAATGTCCAGTTGTTCGGTTAGATACCTGTTCGTTAAAGTGCTAAGTTGTACCGTATAGTGTCTTTTATGTAACTTTATGTGACACATTTAATTCGCAACACTTAGGAAAGCATTCAGGACCATTTAGTCAATTTTCTGCATATACTAGTATGTTAAAAAGCTGAATTTTTGCTGAAAAATGCATAATTCTGCACCTAAAGTGAGTTTTAGGCACTTTCTGGCACTCAAACTATCACCTAGTGACACAGTTTTATGGTCATCACTTCCCTACACATCATACTAGTGTAGTACCTTGTCTCTGGCCCATACTGGGTCTCAAAACACTGTCTGTCTAATTACTGAACCCCGTCAGCATTTTCCTACTTTATCCGTTAACTGTGCTAACTGTGCTTTGTGCATCAGGTATGTCAATAAAGTTTGTCTGTGATAATGATCTGACATTATGTAATATGTGATGCACATGTAAGTACGACGCAGTAATCAGAAAGCAGTTAAGTAATTCAGCACAGTCATTAAGCACTTAATTAATATTAATTAATTGTACGGATACCTGGTTTAATAAGGGTTATCACAAAACCCTGGTCCACATGGGTGTGGGCTCGCTACACCCAAATAGATCTATCACTCATGCCCCTTGATCCTAACACGAGGATTAATGGTCTTAGGAGTACGCCTACCCATTCACATGATCTACTGTACTTTCCAAAGCTAACCATACCAATTGTAATTATATGTAATCATTTTGTAACATGTACTTCACCCCCGAAGTTATAAAACAAAACAGTTTAAAGAAAAAGGGGACATGAACTCACAGTCTTGCGTCTTTGCACCGTAACTCAAAGTTCCGCCTGGCGTATACGACTACCTACAAAGTACTAATGTCTATTAGACGAACGGGCCGTGCCATGATTTAGTATTATTGTCTTTGAGTTACGTTTCTTTGTATCTTCGATATTATTCCATGTTATATAATTATTTGTTAAAATAATAAATATTTTAACTTAAATTATATTTATTAAATTTTTGGAATAATTGTTAAGACAATATATATTAACTTAATACTTCCCAAGTATTTATACTTGTATATCCTTCTCAAGGATGGGTGTATACGTATTCTTGTATTTGTATATTTTTGCCATGTATTGGGGTCGCATTCCGGTGTGTATTTATACGTACGAGAATACGTATTTTTACTGTATTCATTAAGTATTCTTGTACTTAATTTCATATTAATTTTTCCGTACTATTATCTTTGATAAAGTCCACCAATATATATTTCAAAAACATATAATGTAATAAATATTATTTAGAAAAATTATTTATAATTTTTCTTTTGGCAAAAATATTTATATTCTCTTATAAGTTCCAAAAATTATATATTTTTGTGTCCAACATAGAAAATATATATAAACTCACTTTTCTTCCAAAAATGATATGTTTCATATTTATTTGAGAAAATATATTCTTCTTCCAAAAATATTGTATCTCATGTCTTGTGTAAGAAAATATATATTTCTTAAAAATAATATATCTTCTAAAAATTTCAAGAAAAGTATATATTTCATACTTGTCAAAACAATATATTTTTCATTGTAAAAAATATGATATATTCTTGTAGTAATTGTAAAAATCATATTTTTGTTTTCTTGGTGTCCAAAATATTATTTACCAAATATACTTTTGTGAATAAATTATGTCACACCCCGACCGCGTAAAACAACAAACCGCGGCGGAAACGTCGGGGAGTGTAGCAACAGAATTATTGTTTCACAACCATGGTATTTAAAGTTATGTTTTATTTATAAACAAAGAGGGGATACATTGTCTTAAAACAAAGAAACAAAGAGTACATAACAAAGTTAAACTATTCTAGCTTCATTTTATGTCACTAAGGCACACGTCTACCAAAGTGTGTCTTGATCATTCCTATGCAACAGCTCCTAAAAACACATGTAAAAATATGTACGTCAGCATAAAAATGCCTGTGAGATACATAGGTTTTGTTAAAATAGGATTCATGACTTAAGTTTAAAGAAATGTTTAATAGAAGTTAGTCATAAATCTTGTAAAGTGTTTTCTTTTATAAATCATACGAAGATCGATAAGAAATTAGATGATATAAAAGAAAGATGAATGGTTAAATGAATAACCAGATAAAATGAGTTTGTATAAAATAAACTGTTTGTAAAACAATGTCTTGTGAAACTATGTTATTCGGGTAAAATGTAATACGTCTAAATTGAAATGGTTTAAATAACGCTACGATATGTAATATTTTAAAAGCACTAGTATATAGGAAGTACCAGCAGCGTATTCACCATGCTTTTATGATATTACACACGCCTCGTTACTTAAATCACTTACCCAAACAAACCACCAAAATGTCTTGTTTAAACCAATGTTAAAATGTTTATGTGTAAACAATGTCTATTGTCAAAATGTAAATCATGTAATGTGTAACCAAATGTCATGTATGGCAAGTGAAATGTATCAACTAAACCATAGGTAAAATGCACAAAACAAGGTATCGAAATAAATCATAGTTTAAATCAAAGTTATGTTTTGTAAAATAACTGCATGCTTTACTGATACAAACATCTATGCGGTATTGTTAAAATGCATACATTCAACCCTTGTGACTGTGGCAACAAACCCATAAACAAATTAAAGGTTTATCTGAATTATGTATATTGGATTCAGTCATTCCTTCCATCCAAACAAACCTAGGATTTCAGGAACGGGAGTTGTCAATTCCTATGGAACCATTACTTACTACCAAGCGGCATGGCCAATGTTAATGAACGTATTTTTGTCCCATTAAACAAACCAATTGTCATACCAAATGTAAGCATGTTATGTGAAAACAATGTACTAAGTTTGCAAAATGAACATACCTAGCATGAATATGATGTAAAACAATGTACTAAGTATGCAATAAATGAACATACATAGCATGAATGTGATGTAAAACAATGTACTGAGTATGCAATAAATGAACATACATAACATGAATGTGATGTAAAACAATGTACTAAGTATGCAATAAATGAACATACATAACATGAATGTGATTTAAACAATGTGTACATGTGCTGAAATGAACATATGAAACAAGTGTGTTTAATAAATCAATGTACTAGCAAGTTAATAAAACATACATAGCAAAAACATGGATAAAATCATGTACTATATGTGTACTAATGAACATAGCAAGTATGTGTTATGAAATCATGAAAAGCACGAAAGTAACAAGTAGGCACATGTGTATCACCCTAAAACATTTGAAAATGTAAAAGAGGGGACTATGTGCTCACTTGAGATTGCTTAATAGTCTTTGGATAACAACCAAGCAATGCTAGAAAGATCACGGAATCAATCGGCACCTAATATAGGTAACTACGTTAATAAACGGACCTAAATCGGAGGATCGTATAGAACGAGGTTTCGTAAAACAAACGAGTATAGGAACTCATGTAATATGGTTTAACAAAGCCTACATTCTAAAACGGAACCTATCCTAAGTGCTTACGACCCATTACGACCCGTTTAGGTAGCTTACGCTACTTTAACGCGTCGTTCACGTAAAACGCGTTCGGACCGCCTAACTAGTCCTATGAGAAGTATTATATGCCTTAGCATGTTTAATAATGTTGCCTAATCAGTTTAGATGTCAAAATTTATGTTACATATGCTTAAAATGAAATTTGGCATAAAAAGGGCATTTTGGTCATTTTTCCTAAGGCATATAATTACCTATCATACAACTAAGTAGACTAAGTGACCATAAGGTATAACCTCAGAAGGTTATTCCCTATACAACTATGGTCACAAAATGTGTTTGGCCGGATCCTAATGATCGACCAAACGGGTCGGGTTCGAAAGTCTAAGTGGTTGTTTAGACCGCTTATCTTACGACCCTATATAAGCACTAAACTAAAAGTGACGAGTTAAACATGTTAAAACATGTTTAACAAAGTTAGAAAACAAGTTTGATATCAAAACAAAGGGTTTTGATACCCAAGAATAGTTTGGTTGCAAAATACCGAAGAATACGCATTTTGACCGAAACTATGACTCGTTACTACGCCTAATCAACGTGGTAATCAGTAGGTATAGTCACAAAGGACTATGACCATCGTGATTACGCTCACGTCGCGAAGTTCAAACGAACTTCGTGTTGACCATTGACTGGTCAAAGCAGAAAGTCAAGCACTGTTTGACTTTCATGCTTCAAAACGCATAAAAGAACGAAAGAAGTTTACAAGAGGTCCAAGCGATGGAGATTTTGATCTAGAATGCTTTGGTATGAAGTGGGAAACTCCAACTTAGAGCAAACAATCAGATCAAGTGTGAGTTTGGAATGAAAAACATGGGGGTTTATATAGTTTTCGGGTCACCGTTAGGATCATTCCTTGATAAACGAGCTTCGATCTTGGCCTTACATGTGTGCCCACTGAATTAGAAAACTATGGGTGCCCAAAACAAGCCCCTAGTTTGATTAAAACCATGTGCAAAAGCAAGAAACCCAGCTGCTGATTGAAATCAGCTGTTTTGCTGATCTGGGGAGCTCTCGCGCCCCGCGTACGAGCTAGCTCCATATTACGTGGCCCGCGACCGCCTGGGATATCAGAAACAGTTTCAAAAGTTGCAACTTTGGTCCCTGCATGTGTTTAAGGCCTGTTAAGCCATTTTCAAGGATGTACAATGATGCCTAAGCATAGGGGACATGAAACATGCTTGAAAATATGTCGGATGTCGGTTCGTTTGGTCGTATGATCATGTTATTCGGTTAATTATGATGAAACACGAACAGACGCGAAAAACGATCCAAATTACGCGACGAATGGAATTTTATCATGCCAATCACTAAAATAAAATATTTTAATGATTACATAAATTTTTGGATGTCCGAATGTATTCAGGACGTAAGATATGCGCGAAAATGCAAACTTATGCACTTTTTGACGCTTTTGGTCCCTGTTTGATCTAAAAGTTTATTTTAGCATACCAAACCCCTCAAAGCCTATTTCTAAGCTATGTAAAGGATATTTAGGGTATGTTTAACTTATGATCATGTTCCGGATTGTCTGTTAAAGTACGAATCGGCATACTTTCGTAGTTTGTCGAAATTAGTCCCTGGAAGCGAATAAACTTGATTTTGCCATACCAAAGCCTTCAAAACTTATTTCTAAGTTATGTAAAGGTTATTTAAGCCATATTAAGCATATATTGATGTTTCGAAGTGTTTGTCGTGTTAAACTGATTATGTTTACGCATCGGTTTGCGTATAACTCTCCAGAAAACGATATAGAGTTTGAAATTGAACAAAAATCAAAACATGCAAAATGTCAAACATAAATAAACAAACATTAGTATTAAATAACATTGTTTTATTGATAATTGAACTATTCAAAGTTTATACAATGGTTACAAGCACAGATGTCACAGTCTCCCCTACTTGTGGAAATTTCATCCCGAATTTTTATTTAGAGGAAACTTGTGAGAACAGATGTGGATATTTCGCCTTCATTTGATCTTCACGTTCCCAAGTAAATTCTGGTCCACGTTTAGATTCCCAGCGATCTTTGACAAGTGGAATGCGCTTGCGTTTGAGCCATTTGACTTAACGATCCATGATTTCCAAAGGATTCTCAACAAAATGCATCGTGTCATCAACACGAATTTCATCAAGTGGTATGTGGAGGTTCTCATCAGCTAAACACTTCTTGAGATTGGACACGTGAAAAGTTGGATGAACATTTCCAAGTTCAGGAGGTAACTCAAGTTTGTAGGCTACCTTTCTGATTCTTTCGACGATCTTGAATGGTCCAACATATCTAGGTGCAAGTTTTCCTGTCTTTCCAAATCTGATCACACCTTTCCAAGGTGAAACCTTGAGTAGAACGCGATCACCGACTTGAAATTCCAAGGGCTTGCATCATCGATCCGCGTAACTCTTTTGACAGCTTCTAGCTGTCTGAAGGTTATCGCGAACTTTCTTAACCTTATCTGTTGTCTCTAGAATGAGGTCAGGTCCAGTAAGCTGAGCCTCACCGATCTCATTCCAGCAGACTGGTGAACGACATTTTTGACCATAGAGAGCCTCGAAAGGAGCCATGTAGATGCTGGAGTGATAACTATTGTTGTAGGAGAATTCAATCAATGGAATATACGAATCCCAACTACCACCAAAATCGATCACACAAGCTCTAAGCATATCCTCCAAAGTCTAGATTGTTCTTTCAGATTGGCCATCTGATTGCGGATGACAAGCTATGCTCAAATTAAGTTGGGTCCCCATAGCAGATTGCATGGTTCTCCAAAAATGAGATGAGAATCAAGCATCTCTATCAGAAATAATGTTCAAAGGAACACCATGTCGAGATACAATTTCATCCACATAAATTTTAGCCAGCTTGTCGGCAGATAGATCCTCACGGATCGGCAAGAAATGCGCTGACTTTATAAGATGATCAACAACTACCAATATGGCATCATGACCTCTCTTAGTATGCGGAAGTTTGGTAATAAGATCCATAGCAATGTTTTCCCATTTCAAAACTGGAATCTCTGGTTGCTCCAATAAACCAGAGGGATGTTGATGTTCAGCCTTAACCTTAAGACAAGTAAGGCATTTTGATACGTATAAGGCAATGTCTTTCTTCATACCAGGCCACCAATACTAGGTTCGAAGATCCTTATACCTTTTGTCTGCACCAGGATGAATAGAATAACGAGACTTATGAGCTTCATCCATAAGCAAGGTGCAAAGATTGTCTTGACATGGGATCAACAAATGGTCCATGAAATAATATGATCCATTGTCCTTCAGTTCAAGATCAGGCTTAATGTGATAGGGTAATTCCTTACCCATCAAGTCTTGCGAGACACAAGTATGTTGAGCCTGAGAGATGCGGGTTTGAATATCAGATCGAACTTTGACACAGTGAAGCTTGACACGTTCCTTATGAGTCAATGCATCAGCCACGACATTCTCCTTACCAGGATGGTAGCGAATTTCGCAGTCATAGTCATTTAGAAGTTCAACCCAACGTCGTTGCCTCATGTTGAGTTATTTCTGATTCTGATTGAAGACGTGCTGAAGACTTTTGTGGTCAGTGAAAACCACACATTTTGTACCATACAAATAGTGTCTCCAGATTTTGAGAGCGAATACAACTGCACCTAACTCAAGATCATGAGTTTTGTAGTTCTTCTCGTGTATCTTCAACTGCCTCGATGCATATGCTATGACTTTGTTCCTTTGCATGAGAACACAGCCAAGACCCAAGTTGGAGGCATCACACTACACGACAAAATCATCGTTGCCCTCAGGTAAGGATAGAATAGGTGCATCACAAAGCTTCTGTTTCAAGGTCTGAAAAGCTTCTTCCTGTTTAGATCCCCATTCTAAGGGTTTATTCTTCTGAGTTAGAGCAGTTAGGGGAACTACAATCTTTGAGAAGTTTTCGATGAAGCGACGGTAATAACCCGCGAGACCAAGAAAAGAACGAACTTCGGTGGGTGTAGTTGGTGTGTCCCAATCCTTAATCGCACTGATCTTGGAGGGATCTACATGAATACCTTGTTCGTTGATGATATGCCCCAAAAATTGAACTTCCTTAAGCCAAAATTCACATTTGGAGAATTTGGCAAAAAGTTGCTCTTTCTTCAGGAGTTCCAGAGTAAGACGAAGATGTTGCTCATGATCAACTCACGTCTTAGAATAAATCAAGATATCATCAATGAAAACGATGATGAACTTATCTAAATAAGGCTTACAGACCCTATTCATCAAGTCCATGAAAACAGCAGGAGCATTAGTCAAACCGAAAGGCATAACTGTGAACTCATAATGCCCATATCTAGTGCGGAAAGCAGTCTTGGGAATATCTTCTTCATGTACACGAAGTTGATGATACCCAGAACGTAGATCAATCTTTGAAAAACAAGTAGCACCCTGTAACTGATCAAAGAGATCATCAATGCGAGGTAGGGGATATCGATTCTTGATGGTAAGCTTGTTAAGCTCACGATAATCAATGCACATTCTGAAAGATCCATCCTTCTTCTTGACAAAAAGAACGGGAGCACCCCAAGGTTAAAAGCTAGGATGGATAAAACCTTTGTCAGAAAGCTCCTGAAGCTGCTTAGATAACTCTTGCATCTCAGATGGTGCAAGACGATATGGAGATCTGGCAATAGGGTTTGCACCAGGTACAAGATCAATACGGAACTCGACTTGGCATGCTGGGGGTAAACCTGGTAATTCTTCAGGAAACACTTCAGGATAATCCCGAACAACAGGGATATATTGAATAGACTTACCTTTGCCTTTATCTGCTACGACATGTGCCAAGAAGGCCACATAATTCTTTCGCAGATACTTCTGAGCTTGAGTACAAGACATGAGTTTGAGGCTACTAGCAGGTTTCTCACCACGAACCTCTAGGATCTTACCAGAAGAAAGTGGCATACGAAAAATCTTCTCAAAACAAGCTACCTCTACGTGATGCTTGGCTAACTAATCCATTCCTACTATAATGTCGAAGCTTCTAAGTTGCATCGGTGTGAGGTCGATAGGAAAGAGATGGTTGTTAAGGTTCAATTGACAGTTACGAAGAACAGAATCGAGAACAACGGGATTACCACTAGCAACTTCTACTATCAAGGGCTTTCCTAGTTTTGTTCTAGTCATGCGAAGCAATGGCTCAAAAGACAAAGACACAAAACTCTTATCGGCACCTGAATCAAAAAGAACAGAAGCCGGCTGATTATTAACAAAGAATATACCGTTGACCACCTCATTGTCTGCACGCGCCTCATTTGCGTTCATGTTGAAGACTCGACCATGAGCCTGGGCCTGATTTGTGTTGGCTAGCCTTGGACACTGGTTTCGATAATGAGTTAGGTCCCAATAATAATAGCACGAACCAGGAGGAAAGTGAGGTCATGAAGCTTGAGCCTGTTGTTGAGCAGGCGGCTGAGCAACTTGCTGAGTAGGGTTCTGAGCTGCTTGATTCAGAGCAAAACGACAAACATTGGCAAGATGACCCGATTTTCCATAGTTAGCACAGAAACGACATTGAACTTGCGTGTGATGGTGACTATTGCATCTGTTGCACAACGGTGCATTCCCCGCATACTGTTTCTTTGCTGGCGGTTGTGCAGGTTGGTTGGGAGCTGCCTGATTGGCTTGGGCAGTGACGACGAAGTTCTGGGAAGCCTTGCACTTCCTAGACCCTTTCGAAGAACCAGATTTCTTACCCTTCTTGTTTTCACCCTTACCAGACGATTGTTTCTTATCCTTGTCAATCTTCCTATGAAGCTTACCCTTTCTGATCTGCGACTCAGTCAAAGTCGCAGCCAACTCGATTGCCTGATGAACTGTGGTAGGGTTACTACTAGTGACGATGTATTGTACGGAGTCAAGTAAACTATCAACATACCTTTTGATAGCTTTCTCGAGTGGGGTAACCGTTGTAGGGCATAACAAACTCAGCTCTTCGTATCTGTCGGTATAAGCCCGATGTTCACCACTATCCTGCTTCAAATCATCAAACTCCCTTTCTAAAGCCCTTAGTTCATGACGAGGACATAATTCCCTCATCATAAGAGCCCTAAGCTCTGCCCAGGTCTGTGCTAAAGCAACCTTAGCACCACGGTCTCTCATTACCCCGTTCCACCAAGTAAGAGCCCTCTTTTGAAATACGCTAGAGGCAAAATCGACTTTGCGATTATCAGGACACTGAACATGAAAAAACGTACTCTCAATGCTCTCAAACCACTGTAGGAGCCCAGTTGCTCCTTCAGAACCACTAAACTTGAGTGGTTTAGCCGAATTGAAACTCTTGAAGTTGCATGGAGCATTTTGGTTATTGTTGGCTTGGTTAACTTGAGCAACAATGTCTGGGAGTACAGCAGCCATTTGCTGTGAAATGATTGCTACCAGTTCAGCATTAGGTATCGGATTTTCACGTCGAGGAGGCATTCTAAAAGAGGAAACATGAGATAAAACGAGTGAGATGATTAGATGAAATGCGAGATGATACAAAAATCGACAAAAGCGAAGATGGTGGTCATTCGTCCGTACCACAAAGCAAACAAACGACACACAGTGACTAATCAAAGTAAATGGGTCAAAAATAATGTATCGCTAAGACATGCTTTAGCCTATAAGTGGACACTCACCCCAAGAATTCCCAGGTAAGAGTGACTGGTCCGATTATGTGGATTTGTACGAACACTCTAGCCTAGACAGAAAACTCAAGGTACAGGCAACCACCCTTCTAGATTGCACGTGTTCACATTATTTAGACCCAAAACTTTGACGAGATTTTGAAAACTTGGAAGGCACAAGGCCAAAAGAATCATTCAAGAATGGATGATTGAATTTTCAAAATCATTTTGAGAAATTGGAGGGTTCAAAACCTTATAACAAATCTTTTAAAAACAGATGATTGATTTTCAAAAAAATCGTTTCGGAAAATTGTGTTCTTGTTTTGGTAATCACCTAAAGGTAGGTGACGGTAATGTTTTAAGATCTAAACACAAGCTAAATTGTGTTAGGGTTCTAGAAAATCTATGTCAAAGCATTACTAATAACCTAATTCCCTATAACCATTGGCTCTGATACCAACTCTTCTATCACACCCCGACCGCGTAAAATAACAAACTGCGGCGGAAACGTCGGGGAGTGTAGCAACAGAATTATTATTTCACAACCATGGTATTTAAAGTTATGTTTTATTTATAAACAAAGAGGGGATACATTGTCTTAAAACAAAGAAAACAAAGAGTACATAACAAAGTTAAACTATTCTAGCTTCATTTTATGTCACTAAGGCACAAGTCCGCCTAAGTGTGTCTTGATCATTCCTATGCAACAGCTCCTGAAAACACACGTAAAAATAGGTACGTCAGCATAAAAATGCCTGTGAGATACATAGGTTTTGTTAAAATAGGATTCATGACTTAAGTTTAAAGAAATGTTTAATAGAAGTTAGTCATAAATCTTGTAAAGTGTTTTCTTTTATAAATCATACGAAGATCGATAAGAAATTAGATGATATAAAAGAAAGATGAATGGTTAAATGAATAACAAGATAAAATGAGTTTGTATAAAATAAACTGTTTGTAAAACAATGTCTTGTGAATATATGTTCTTTGCGTAAAATGTAATATGTCTAAATTGAAATGCTTTAAATAACGCTACGATATGTAATATCATAAAATTACTTATATATAGGAAGTACCAGCGGCGTATCCACCATGCTTTTATCATATTACACACGCCTCGTTACTTAAATCACTTACCCAAACAAACCACCAAAATGTCTTGTTTAAACCAATGTCAAAATGTTTATGTGTAAACAATGTCTATTGTCAAAATGTAAATCATGTAATGTGTAACCAAATGTCATGTATGGCAAGTGAAATGTATCAACTAAACCATAGGTAAAATGCACAAAACAAGGTATTGAAATAAATCATAGTTTAAATCAAAGTTATGTTTTGTAAAATAACTGCATGCTTTACTAATATAAACATCTATGCGGTATTGTTAAAATGCATACATTCAAGCCTTGCGACTGTGACGACAAACCCTTAAACAAATTAAAGGTTTATCTGAATTATGTATATTGGATTCAGTCATTCCTTCCATCCAAACAAACCTAGGATTTCAGGAACGGGAGTTGTCAATTCCTATGGTACCATTACTTACTACCAAGCGGCATGGCCAATGTTAATGAACGTATTTTTGTCCCATTAAATAACCCAAATGTCATACCAAAGGTAAGCATGTTATGTCAAAACAATGTACTAAGTATGCAAAATGAACATACCTAGCATGAATATGATGTAAAACAATGTACTAAGTATGCAATAAATGAACATACATAGCATGAATGTGATGGAAAACAATGTACTGAGTATGCAATAAATTAACATACATAGCATGAATGTGATGTAAAACAATGTACTAAGTATGCAATAAATGAACATACATAGCATGAATGTGATGTAAAACAATGTGTACATGTGCTGAAATGAACATATGAAACAAGTGTGGTTAATAAATCAATGTACTATCATGTTAATAAAACATACATAGCAAAAACATGGATAAAATCATGTACTATATGTGTACTAATGAACATAGCAAGTATGTGTTAAGAAATCATCAAAAACACAAAGTAACAAGCAGGCACATGTGTATCACCCTAAAACATTTGAAAACGTAAAAGAGGGGACTATGTACTCACTTGAGATTGCTTAATAGTCTTTGGATAACAACCAAGCAATGCTAGAAAGATCACGGAATCAATCGGCACCTAATATAGGTAACTACCTTAATAAACGGACCTAAATCGGAGGATCGCATAGAACGAGGTTTCGTAAACCAAACGAGTATAGGAACTCATGTAATATGGTTTAACAAAGCCTACATTCTAAAACGGAACCTATCCTAAGTGCTTACGACCCATTACGACCCGTTTAGGGAGCTTACGCTACTTTAACGTGTCGTTTTCTAATCAGTTTAGATGTCAAAATTTATGTTACCTATGCTTAAAATGAAATTTGGCGTAAAAAGGGCATTTTGGTCATTTTTCCTAAGGCATGTAATTACTTTTCATACAACTAAGTAGACTAAGTGACCATAAGGTATAACCTCGGAAGGTTATTCCCTATACAACTATGGTCACAAAATGTGTTTGGTCGAATCCTAATGATCGACCAAACGGGCCAGGTTCGAAAGTCTAAGCGGTTGTTTAGATCGCTTATCTTACGACCCTATATAAGCACTAAACTAAAAGTGACGAGTTAAACATGTTAAAACATGTTTAACGAAGTTAGAAAACAAGTTTGATATCAAAACAAAGGGTTTTGATACCCAAGAATAGTTTGGTTGCAAAATACGCAAGAATACGCATTTTGACCGAAACTATGACTCGTCACTACGCCTAATCAACGTGGTAATCAGTAGGTATAGTCACAAAGGACTATGACCATCGTGATTACGCTCACGTTGCGAAGTTCAAACGAACTTCGTGTTGACCATTGACTGGTCAAAGTAGAAAGTCAAACACTGTTTGACTTTCATACTTAAAAACGCATAAAAGAATGAAAGAAGCTTACAAGAGGTCCAAGCGATGGATATTTTGATCTAGAATACTCAGGTATGAAGTGGGAAACTCCAACTTAGAGCAAACAATCAGATCAAGTGTGAGCTTGGAATGAAAAACATGGGGGTTTATATAGTTTTTGGGCCACGGTTAGGATCATTCCTCGATAAACAAGCTTCGATCTTGGCCTTACAAGTGTGCCCACTGAATTAGAAAACTATGGGTGCCCAAAACAAGCCCCTAGTTTGATTAAAACGATGTGCAAAAGCAAGAAACCCAGTTGCTGATTGAAATCAGCTGTTTTGCTAATCTGGAGAGCTCTCGCGCCCCGCGTACGAGCTAGCCCCATATTACGCGGCCCGCGACCGCCTGGGATATCAAAAACAGTTTCAAAAGTTGCAACTTTGGTCCCTGCATGTGTTTAAGGCCCCTTTTGACTCTTTTAAGGCCTGTTAAGCCATTTTGAAGGCTCTACAATGATGCTTAAGCATAGGGGACATGAAACATGCTTGAAAATTTGTCGGATGTCGATTCGTTAGGTCGTATGGTCACGTTATTCGGTAAATTACGACGAAACACGAACGAACACGAAAAACAATCCAAATTACGTGACGAATGTAATTTTATCATGCCAATCACTAAAATAAAATATTTTAATGATTACATAAATTTTTGGATGTCCGGATGTCTTCAGAACGTAAGATATGCGCGAAAATGCAAACTTATGCACTTTTTGACGCTTTTAGTCCCTGTTTGATCTAAAAGTTTATTTTAGCATACCAAACCCCTCAAAGCCTATTTCTAAGCTATGTAATGGATATTTAGGGTATGTTTAACTTATGATCATGTTCCGGATTGTCTGTTACAGTACGAATCGGCTTACTTTCGCAGTTTGTTGAAATTAGTCCCTGTAAGCGAATAAACTTGATTTTGCCATACCAAAGCCTTCAAAACTTATTTCTAAGTTATGTAAAGGTTATTTAAGGCATGTTAAGAATATATTGATGTTCCAGAGTGTTTTTCGCATTAAACTGATTATGTTTACGCATCGGTTTGCGTATAACTCTCTAGAAAACGATATAGAGTTTGAAATTGAACAAAAATCAAAACATGCAAAATGTCAAACATAAATAAACAAACATTGGGATTAAATAACATTATTTTATTGATAATTAAACTATTCAAAGTTTATACAATGGTTACAAGCACAGATGTCACAAATTCTGAAATATTTTTGTAAGTCTTATTCCATAGTTCGGTTTCTTCAATATTTTTGTGTATAACTTGTATATTTATTCCTTAGAATTTTGGTAATATTTTGGATGGTAATTTTTGGTATTTTAGTGAGTTATATTATTTCAAGTCCTAAAATAATATAACTAATACACAAAGTATACAAATAATCACACACATGGTGTCTTCTAAATATATATTTCCTAAATACATATTTAGTAATTTTTATTTAGGAAAACCAACCTTCAATATTTATATTTTTTAACAAAAATATGGCAAGGTTTATGTAGGAAATTCATGGTTTAAAATATACTTGTAAATATTTGTTTAAAAATATTTTTCTAAGTGTTTATATTTTTAGAAATTTTTGCCATAGTTTCCCCTAAAAATGGAGGTTTCCATGCTTTCAAGCATATCATTTTCTTTTGTAAAAATCATCACAATCCATTCACAATCATCCACAATCAACTTTTACTTACCAATTTGCCAAAATCATCTATTTTCTACTACTTCATGAACTTGAATATTTGTAAAAATTTGTAGTAACTTACTATTGTTACACTTTGAAATGTGATTAGTTCTTTAAAAACTTCATTTTTAAAGAAGTTAGATGTTTACAACTTCTTGTCATATTTTTTAAAAATGTTTCTGTATGAAATCTTCTTGTTACACAAGTGTTTCTACACTTGTTTAACCACTAAAAATAGGATTTGTTTATGTAATAACCAAGATTTAATGAAACTCATATTTTTAACTTGGTTCTTTTGAAAAACCACTCATGGATCTTTAGATCTACATGATTAACAACCTACTTTGATCTTTATTTTTCAAGAAAGTCATTTATTCATTCAAGTTCATGATTCACGTGTGGATGATTCATCATCCTACAACATTCCTATTTTCTCATCTTGCTAGATTATGTTTTTAATCATGATCTAGCAAGATCTTATGATGATCAACATCATTTCTACAAATAATCAATGATCAACAAGCATAAAGACTCATATTTATCAAGATTACTTCATTAAACAAGCTTATGTTCATGTTTACTTCTTATGATCTTCAGTGTTCTTCAAGTTTTTGATTATGATTCTTCTTTAACCACTTAAAATAGAAGTAATATGGAGTGTACAAGGTTCTTACCACTAGCTCTTGGCTAGGGATGATTCAAGTGTAGAAAACAAGTGGATAAAGGCAAACAAGAGAGGTCCTTCCACTTCCACAAGCTCCTAGCTTCTTTGTATGCTCTTGAACACATTTGTGAGTGCTTGGAATATATGAGAAAGGTTGAATGAAGGTGGAGGTGGGTGTGCTTGAGGTCGGCCGAGAATAAGGGAGGAGAAGAGAGGAGAGTAATGTGTGTAAGTGTTTGAAGTTTATGAACTCAAGATCCTCTCATGTCTTTCTTATACCCATTTTACCACTTAAACTCTTGGATAACATGTTCCCTAAAGCACCCAACATGATCAAATAGAATATTAAAAGAAATCAAGGGTGGGGGCCACCCTTGTAACCGTGAACATGAGGGGGGTATGGCTATGTTGTAATTGATAGTTAGGAGAATTAGTTGAAATCTAAGTATAATAGTTAGGTGTTTAGTTATTATATGTTTATGTAGCGTGTTATGATGTTCGGGGATCATAACTAGCTTGGTAATGTTAAAACAATGCTTTTGGTGAAAATTTGGTGTTTCGGGTAGTGTCCGGTTGTTCGGTTGGTTACCGGTTCGTTAAGGTGCTAAACTATGCAGTTCAGTGTGTTTTATGTACCATTTTGTGACACTTTTGATTCCCGACACTGAGGAAAGCATTCAGGACCATTTAACCATATTTCTGCATAATATTAGTGTGTTTAAATGCTGAAAATTGCTGAATTTTGCCGAATTCAGCACTTTAGGTGAGTTTTAGGCACTTTCCGGCACTTAAACTATCCCTAGAAAGGCAGTTTTGTGATCCTTACTTTCCTACACACTATAGTAGTGTAGTACTTGGTTTCTGGCTCATTCTGTGTCTCAATGCACTGTCTGTCTATGTGCTGATTTCTATCAGCATTTTCCTGATTTATCAGATAACTGTGCTAACTGTACTTAATGCATCATTCGAGGCAATAAAGCATTCATGCACTATTGGTATGACATTAAACAATGTATGATGCACATGTATGTGTATGGCAGTAATTAGAATGCAGTTAATTGTAATTTAGCACAGTCATTAGGCACTAATCATGATTAAGTAATTTTATGGATACCTAGATTTTTGACATTTGTCACATTCTCCCCCTGTTAAGAAAATTTCGTCCTTGAAATTTAAAGCTTTACTACTAGTAGCAGGGGAGTTAGGGAACAAATGCGGGTATTTGGCTTTCATGCGGTCCTCACGCTCCCAAGTATACTCTGCGCTGTGATGTGCGTTCCATCGAACCTTGACAAGTTTAACACTACTCCTCCGAGTTTTGTTAACTTTCCAATCAGTAACCTCAACGGGTTCTTCGGTGAAGTGGAGTGTGTCGTCAATGTGAACTTCGTCAGCAGGAATAACCACCATTTCCTGTGTTGGACTTTTCTTCAGGTTAGATACATGAAATGTATCATGAATGCCATTAAGTTCTGCAGGTAGTTCCAACCTATATGCTACAGTGCCAATCCTTTCCAGGATTTTGAACAGTCCAATGAATCGTTGGTTTAACTTTCCACGCTTCCCAAAGCGTGCTACACCTTTCCAAGGTGAGACTTTCAATAAAACCATATCTCCCACTTCAAATTCCAAAGGCTTCCTTCTTTGGTCCGCATAGCTCTTTTGTCGGTCACGAGCCGCCTTGATGCGCTCTCAGATCTGCATGATCTTATCTGTCATTTCCTGGACCAATTCAGGACCAACCAGCTGTCTATCGCCTGCATCTGCCCAGCATAACAGCGATCGACACTTTTATCCGTAGAGAGCTTCAAACGGTGCAGCTTGAATGCTTGTATGGTAGCTGTTATTATAGGAGAACTCAACCAAAGGTAGGTGAGTGTCCCAACTGCCACCCAAGTCCATTACACAAGCTCGTAACATGTCTTCAAGCGTCTGAATCGTTCTCTCACTCTGGCCGTCTATCTGTGGTTGAAATGCCGTGCTCAAGTTCAACTGTGAACCAAACGCATCTTGAAAAGATTGCCAAATTCTTGACACAAATCTTCCATCTCTGTCAGATATAATCGAGATAGACACTCCATGACGTGCAACTACCTCCCTTAGGTACAGCTCAACTAGCTTACGTGTGGTATCCTTTTCCCTGGTCGGTAGAAAGTGCGCAGATTTTGTCAGATGGTCTATGATTACCCAAATCATATCATGACCTCTGGGCATCTTTGGCAACTTGGTTATGAATCCATCGAGGTCTGCTCCCACTTCTACATGGGTATCTCAGGTTGCTGCAGAAGACCTGAAGGCTTCTGATACTCGGCCTTTACCTTGGCACAAGTTAGACACTTTCCTACGTAAGTTGCAACATCACCTTTCAATCTTGGCCACCAGTAGAAATCTTTCAAATCTTGGTACATCTTATCCGATTCTGGGTGGATCGAGAACCTTGATTTATGAGCTTCATCAAAGATAACATCTCTAAGACCTCCAAAAAGGGGAATCCAAATTCTTCCCATGAGACACAAAGTTCCTTCCTCATTGGGTACCAACTGGTTCTCCATCCCACGGAGATATTCATCCTTCAAGTTTTCCTTTTTGAGGGCTTCTCTCTGTGCAGCACGAATGCTTAATGAGAGGTCTGTTTGAATGATCATCTCCAAAGCCCTAACCCTTATGGGCTTAATCCTCTCTTTTCGACTCAAGGCGTCTGCCACCACATTCGCCTTTCCTGGGTGATATTTGATTTCACAATCATAATCATTTAACAGCTCAACCCATCGTCGCTGTCTCATATTAAGCTCTTTCTGATCGAATATGTGTTGTAGGCTCTTGTGATCGGTAAAGATCGTGCATCGGGTGCCATACAAATAATGTCGCCAAATCTTCAATGCAAACACCACTACGCCTAATTCCAAATCATGTGTGGTGTAGTTCTTCTCATGAACCTTCAACTAGCGTGAAGCAAAAGCGATAACCTTCTGTCGTTGCATCAACACGCAACCTAATCCCTGACGCGAGGCGTCACAGTATACCACGAAGTCATCGGTGCCTTCGGGTAGGGATAAAATAGGTGCATCGCAAAGCTTGTTCTTGAGCAACTGAAAAGCTTCTTCTTGCTTATCTCCCCATTCATACTTCTTGTCCGTTTGAGTAAGGGAGGTCAGCGGTTGAGCGATTTTCAAGAAATCCTCAATGAATCAACGATAATACCCAGCTAAACCTAGAAACTGTCGGATCTCGGTTGGCGTCTTCGGAGTTTCCCAATTCTTAATTGCCTCGATCTTAGTGGGATCCGCATGGATTCCATCTTCATTCCCTACATGACCAAGGAATTGTACCTCACGAAACCAGAACTCGCACTTCAAGAACTTAGCATACAGTTTCTCCTTCTTGAGCAGCTCTAAAATAGCTCTAAGGTGTTGCTCATGTTCTTCCTTCGTTCGCGAATAAATCAAAATATCATCGATAAATACAATCATGAATTTATCGAGATATGGCTTGCAAACTCGGTTCATCAAATCCATAAACACTGCTGGCGCGTTTGTCAGACCAAACGGCATCACTAGAAACTCGTAATGTCCATATCGAGTTCTAAAAGCAGTTTTCGGTATACTCTCTTCTTGAATCCGCAACTGGTGATAACCTGATCGAAGATCAATCTTGGAGTAATAACTCGAACCGTGAAGTTGATCGAAGTGGTCATCAATCCTCGGCAAAGGATACCGATTCTTGATGGTTAACTTGTTCAGCCCTCGGTAGTCAATGCACATACGAAAGCTACTGTCCTTCTTTTTGACAAATAGAACTGGAGCTCCCCAAGGAGAGAAGCTTGGTCTGATAAATCCTTTGTCCAGAAGCTCCTGAAGTTGCGTTGACAATTCTTGCATCTTGGAAGGCACAAGTCGATAAGGTGCCTTGGCTATAGGCACAGCGCCAGGAACCAAGTCAATATGAAATTCCACTTGCCGTTGCGGCGGCAATCCTGGCAAGTCTTCGGGGAAGACTTCAGGGTATTCCCTTACAACTGGGATATCTTCCAGCTTCAGCTCATCGGTTTCTTTATCCACAACGTGCACCAAGAAGGCAACACATCCTTTCTGCAAACATTTTCAGGCCTTCAAACAACTGATAATCCTTAGAGGCGTATCATGCTTCTCTCCATGCACTACAATCATCTCTCCATTCGCCATCGGGATGCGAATGATCTTCTCATGACATACGATCTCAGCTTGGTTGCTCGACAACCAATCCATCTTTAGATTCCAGAACTCGGTTTCCAGCTTCTGAATCTCAGCTCTCGAGTAGTACATCTTGCGCATCAGTTCTTTCATCTCATCCCATGTCATAGCATATGCAACTTCCTATCCCAGAGTCTGAAGCTGAAGGTTCCACCATGATAGAGCTCCGTCTAGGAAGAGTCCAGAAATGTAGGTGACCTGGTGCTCTGGTGCACACTTGCTGATTCGTAGCACAGAATCTGTTTTCTCAGCCCATCTTACGAAAGCTACAACACCTCCATTGCCGTCAAAATTCAGAGGCTTGCAGTCTAGGAACTGCTTGTAAGTACAACCTGTACAAGAGACATCATTCACAGAAAGCATTAGCAAACGTACATGGAATGTCCAAACGTTTCGTAATGTGTCCTTAAATGACTTAAACATTACCGTGAGGTGGGTTGTTTCCTGAGGTACCCCCGCTGTGTTCAGAGCGCAAGGCCTCATGTTGTGCGATTGCCTGTGAAATCCGTTCTTGCAGTTCTGCCTCTGTTGTGGGCAACTGAGTGTTCCTTCGAGGAGGCATCTTCTAAAAGAAGATTGTATAGGTCAGGTCTTATGTATATAATAAGTAGCATGTATATAGTAGCGTTTATCATAACAAGTAAGCATGTAATCATCACAATCAAGGCAAAACAAGTAATTTAACATCGTATTTAATGAGAACATTACAATTGAGCTTTCATTAATCATCGACCACAAATACAGTTACATGTTTTACAAAGTATCATATCAAAAGGGACCACAGGGTCACATCACCCTTGTCCAAAATGTCTATCAGTCTACAACAGTCATATAATCAAAAAGTGGTCTCCAAAAGGCTTCACCAGCTTAGATCAATAGCGGTGCTCTCATCAAAAGCAAGCTACCTACATAAAACCAAAAACCGTCTATGCTGATAGTGGTGGACGAGGAGGTGGAGGAACAAAAAGCAAGCTGCGCACATGCGCAAGTTCCTCCTCAAGATCATAAACATGATGCAACAGATAACTGATATGCTGCTCAATAGTGAGAAATTGAGCGTCAAACTCAGGAAATGGAGTAAGCGGTGCAGGAGGATGTGAAAATGGGGATGGTGATGTACGAGGAGCAAAAGCAGGCTGACACGGACATGGCAAAGGTCGCGGTATCATCTCAAGCTCTAAAATCCTGTGACTCATGGTCTCAAACTGAAGCTGCAATGATAGAAGTAACTCATCCCGTGTATAACCAGTAAAGTGTGAGGGATGGTAGGGATCAGAAATCAGCATGGTATAGGGTGGGAACCATCTCAGTGGCTCATCTAGTGGTGAAGAAGTAAAATGAGCAGTAGGTGTATACTGAGGCATGTGAGGGAAAGCTGCTGATACATGTGGGCCATGGCTAGGCTACTGGCTAGAAGGGCCTTCCCCTGGACGGGGTGGAGGGATGACTTGCAAGAAAGTGATAGGTAGGTCCGTGCGGTGAACATCGGACTCAACAGGGCGAAAAGAAGCATCATCAACAGGCGCAGGTGCTAGTGGGGGAGTGACTGGCTCAATAATAGGAGGGTCAGCGGGTGCAGGAGCTGGATCTGGTATAAGTGGTGCAATATCAGGTATGCCAAATGGGATATGGTCATGATCAGGCAAAGGCTCAAGAGCAGGTATCGGCTCATGATCAGCGGGTGCATCAACAGGCTGATCATCGAGAACAAGGTCTAGCTCAAGTCCAGGCTCAATGTCATGTGGAGGAATCAG
>JARYGA010039412.1:0-31546 GCA_030545235.1 Helianthus tuberosus
ACTTTGAACTAGTCAGGTTTTGGGAACCTCTTTAAGGTGTGAACTTTAATTTATAAAAAAGAAAAAGATTTAGAAAAGGTGTTATTATTCTTGCTGAATTGGTTCTTTTTGGGGTGAAATTTTCACCATGGTTTTGATTTTTTTGCCAACAGTAATGTGTGTTGGGTAACTAGTCAAAATGAGTAAACTTTATTTATGGGTTAAAATGGGTTTATTATTCTGGGTTAGGATATAATAGGAAGTTTTTTTAGCTACGAAGGCTAAGAAGTAATTTTAACCATCAATTGATTTAATCAAGGGCTAAGATTAAATGGGTGAAATTGAAGAGAAGAAAGAGGCGCGTGGGTTTGTGTAAGGGCATTGTAGTCAATCCAGAACAATAGTCTCCTTTATTCTCCATTTTTTCCTCATTTTTTAAACGTTAATAACTTTTTCATACGACATTATTTTTTTTATAAAAATTGCACCAAAAAAACGAGCGTTTTTTTATCTTTAAAACGAGTATACTATTACTATATTTTCGAAAAAAAAAATCGAAAACACAGTTGCGTAAAACGCAATGGAAGAAAACCCAGTTGCGTAAAACGCAATGAAAAAAACGTAAAAAATGACTTTTTTTCTAAAACGCAATGCACAAAAAACACAAAGAAATGTCTTATTTGTAAAACGTATTGACCAGAAAACACAAAGAAATGTCTTTTTTTCTAAAACGCAATTGCCTAAAAACGCAAAAGAAATGTCTTATTTTGTAAAACGCATTGGCACATAGGGACAACGTGTGCAATTTCGTGCAATGTGACCGGGTATGCCGCAGTTGTAGCATGTTTGCTTCTTTACATAAGGAACATATCCCGATCCATTCAATCCAATTGATGATGAATTTAAGTTATAGGATCTGTTGGATGATTTGTTTGCAGACTGTTCAAACTTTCTGCCCTGTTTCATATGTATTTGTTTACAACAGTTAGCACATTCATTGTTAACTGTTGGTTTTGGAGACACATATTTATTTGAAGGGTCTCTCAAAGCTAGCTCAGAAACAGCCTTTTCACATATGGAGGAGCATGAACAGACAAATTTGATGTTTTTAAACAAACATCGGCGGTTTCTTGGCAAACAATATCATCCCCCTTAACCCAATCCTCTACTTTTACCTCATCTGCACATGAAGTAGAAGCATCAGTATCGTTCAAACATTTAAAGTCAGAGCTTGAGTTACATTCCTTTTGTAGTAGCTCTGCTGAATCCTCCGCTATTTAGTTAGCTGCTCCAGAAGACTCACAACTGGATTCACGAGATTCAACTGATTCCAATTTCTCAGAATCAGTTGCTTCAGGTGATTCACATTTAGAGTCAGATGGAACAGCTGATTCAGTTGGTTCATTGGCCGATTATGCATTTTTGTCAAAACTCAATGTCTCTGTTTGCTTAGAGACATCTTCTGATTTAACAAAGAAAGGTGCAGAAACTGGTTCGGTTGTCTTTGTTTCATTCTTTTTAGGCTTTAAGATTTTAATTTTCATGGATTTTGCTAGCTCAACCTTGACATCACTAGCCCGCCCATAGACCATGTCAGGCATGTTAGCAATTTCCTCTTCAGTAATAGGAACAATGGTATATGAGTGATTATATGGTGGAGGAATACACACAAATCCCAAACCCTTATTCCTAGCTTCTTTCTTACCGAATTGTAACTGCTTATTTATCATATTTTCAACTTTTTCACTATAAATATCAAATTTTTTAAATTAAATTCCATATTTTAAAAAGTTGATTTTAATGAATCGAGTTCAAAAGTTAGTTTTTCAGAAAGTTCTTTATAATAGAGATGCCTACATTTCTCCTTACTCAAATCCTTATGCAACTGTCGGATATCACACTTTTGTGCCTCCACCATATCCTTGTATCTATTTATTTTCTTTTTTAATCTGATATAAATCAGATTTGGATAATTGCAGTTGCATAATTAATGAGTTAGGCTGTTCTTTGTACCCGCTTACCTTCTCTCTACAGGTAGTAGTACAACAAATATTATCTACACATACCTCAGCTGGAGTGGGAGTGAAGTCATGAAGTTTTTGAGTCGGGAGACTTCTGTTTACGTGCATGGGGTTCTGTTTCAACACCTTTTTGGCCAGCTCCATCCTTCTTTTGAGTGTACTTTATTCCTACAAAGAGAAAACTTAAAAATAAAAGCGTTAACTAAGAGCTACAATCAAATTTAAACATGTTTGTCTTTTTTCAAAAAGGAAGCCATACTTTTGAAATTGAACAACTTATGTTTAATTAGACTACTTTATTATTAGATAGTCCATGGAATGTCTCCATGGTGCGCCACGTTTACGAGGGTCCTTGGCTAGACCCAAAGTCAGTAAAATGTTACCCGAGTGGGATTACTCGCACCCCAAGTTGCACCATCTGAGGGTGACAAGGTGTAGTCCAAACTCGAGTCTATTGCTTTGATGTAGTTGATCGGATTATCCTCCACGCGTTGTCCCACTTCAAACTTATTTCCTTGTCGCCCACCCTCATTGTCAGCCTTCCGTCACTCATATCCACCATGGCCTATGCGGTGGCAAGGACCTTCCTAATATGAGTGAGATCTCAGTGTCTTCTTCCATGTCAAGAATTATAAAGTCGGCCGGGAAAACAAATTCTCCAGCCTTAACTAAAAGATTTTCTACGACACCTTTAGGGTATTTTACTGACCTATCCGCAAGTTGGATGTCCATCCTTGTAGGATGTGGCTTCCCTAGTCCGAGTCGTTTGAACATAGAGGCGGGCATTAGGTTGATGCTAGCCCCTAGGTTGGCAGGTGCATTGCTTATTGGTGATCATCCAACGGAGCAAGGAATGGTGAAGCTTTCGGGATTAATCTTCTTTGGGGAGAGTTTGTTGAGGAGTGTCGCCGAGCATTTTTCACTTAAGTTGACTTGTTGAATTGACTCAATCTTCCTTTTGTGAGTTAGGAAGTCCCTCATGAATTTGGAGTATTTTGGCATTTGTGTAACGACTTCAACAAAAGAAAGGTTGATGTAATGTTGCTTAAGTAAGCTTACAAACTTGGTGAATTGCCCGTCGATCTTTTGGCGAAGTAAACAACCGAGGTAGGGGACCGGTGGTGGTTTAGTTGGTTCAGTGTTTTGGGGTTGAGTATTTTATTAGTTATTGGTTAAGGGTGTGCTTGTGGGTTGTGTAGTGATTTGGGGTAAAGTTGGTTCATTATCGGGCCTTACTATCCGGTTTCTTAAATTGATGACGTTTACTTGGGCTTTTGGGTTTTGTTTAGTGTTACTAGGCAAGGCTCCTTGTGGTCTTTCGAAGAAATTTTGGGCAAGTTGGCTTACTTGTTTTTCAATGTTTTGTATACTAGTCCATTGGTTCCTAATTTCGGCTTTGGTTTGTAAGAACCCCTCCGAATACCGTTTGTCGGATTCGGAGAAAAGACGTATGATAAGATCCTCAAGTCTTTCTCTTCCTCCTTGTTGTTGCGGTTGGAAACCTTGTTGCTCATTTCGGGGTTGTTGTTGAAAGTTGGGTCGTTGATTTTGATTTTGTTGGTTGTTACCTCCTGATTCCCTCCAACTAAAGTTGGGATGATTTCACCACTCGGTATTGTAGGATTTGCTTGGGACTCCCGGTGGTCGTGGACGGTTATTGAGGTAGTTCACCACTTTCGTTTGGTTTTCCATATCTTTCATACAACTACGGTTTTCATGTGGTCTGCCACATCCTTCACAAGCCATAACCGAAGCAGTTTTGTTTAATTCAAGTTTCTTTGTTTTTGTGGTTAAAGCTCCGATTTGGGCTTGTAAATAGGTGGTTGTCACACCCCAACCGATGGCGGAAAGATCGGGGTGAGGCACTGAGCGAAACAGATTGTCCAAGAGAATCCATAACAACTAAAATTACCAGATATTTAACGTTACGTCCCATACCATAACATATCAAATAAAAACAGTTATTACAGACATAGTGTTCTCAAAGACATAAATTGTTCCGACAACTCAAATATTATTTAGTTTATTTCTAGACCACCTAAGCTTGATTCCATGACATCCAACAATCCTAGCATATTAAACACCTGTCACATACATTAAAATAGGTCAGTACACATAGTGTAAAGGTGAGCATACAAGTTTAATAGTATAATATTAGCAAAAGCGATTTACGCATAACCAGCATGTAACATGTTGAAATGTGAAGCATGTAAGCTATCGACAATGAAATATGCACATACATGACTGCGAGTTGTAGAATGCGCAACACATATCACCACTGTGACACGTGAAGAAATAACCTTAACAACCCCTGTCCACAACAGGTGCTGAGTCCAAACTATAGTACTATCGTTGCTAAGGTGTCACGCAACAATCACTGTGTAAACATAACATACAAGCATTCATGGAATAACACGTATAACATGCAGAGCTGTTAGCGTATAAAAGTGTTTGCGTTGTGTGATAGATGTGATTTGATATATGTAAGGTACGTAACACCCAAAAGTGCGTTAAGCAAAAAGGGATCGAGTATACTCACATATCCTGTTTAGTAAATAAACACAGCCTTGGATTGAAGGGAGCGCTGGAGGGTTTGTCGCAACCCCCGTCCCCTAACAAACCCGGGAACGGGCGGCCGCGGCCAGTTTTGGTGGTATCTTGTTTTTATCCATTTTGGCAGCGGAATTTACATCAGGACCATAGTAAGGAAATAATTTATCAGAGTAAAATACCACGTTTTTACTATATTAAACACATGGGAAAAACCCAAGTTTCAAGTACACACATTTTCATAGGGATAAACCCCTATTTTATTTAATAAAAACATCTATTTATTTTAGGTAACTTTATTGCCACTTTTTCAAGACTTCAGTGCTGTCCAGCTGGCTTCTATTTGGCTTTCACATTTTGTTACCTGAAACGCGTTTAAAAACATTTTGTCAGTGGGAAATACTGGTGAATGAATCCCAGTTTAATCAAGTTTAAGTAAAAACCATTGTACAGTATTGAGGGCGGTCGTGCAATTACATTTGTTTCCAAGTCATACTAATTACCACCCACGGTACTGTCATCTCGACTTATGGTCATGTTACTCCTCGCAAGGTAGTAACAAATTTTGTATACAAAACCCCAAATATACCGAAGATAATTGTATCCTTACAAATACTCAATAACTGTTTAATATATAATTAATCATGTGAGTTTTTGTAAAAACAGTTTACAAAAAGGAGATTACTCACATTGCTTTCTTAGGTTTTCTGTAAGGGTTTCCTGGTGATTATATATAAATTACACAAACGCACACGTGTTAGTATAATAACCCATTTTAACATTAGTAATACCCTCCCCGAGACGGCAATCCAACGACTACGTCGGCCAGAACCACGACAGCCGTTACGGAACCCTAGATCAATCGGGCAGCGTATCTAATACGTATCCAAGGGTTATGATACTTACAACGGAGCAGAACTTCGTTATTTAGGGGGTATTATACCCGAGAATAGCTTCTACTATTAAGAAATTCGAGAGAGAAAAAGGAAATGAACGATCGATCGGAGACTGAAGCCGATGCCCTCAATTTATGGGGCTGTAATTTGACTTCCTCGCGGCCCACGACAGCCACCGATGTCTCTTTCGCGGCCCGCGAGATAGGTAGCTAGGGCTTAGGGTTGATCGGTCATCACCATAGACCTGCCGGGTGTTGTGCCATGTGGCGGCCTGGGGTTGCGCCAGCCGTCATCCCTCAAGGGATCTGTCACGCCCCGCCAGAGACCATTAATTCTTGTTTTTATTTTATTTTTGTAAAAATAAAGGTATTCGGGGCCCGTTTTCGTATATGGGGTGTATTTTAGGACATATTGGGATATTTTAATATATTTTGGGGTGTCGAAATTATTTTGAAGGGTTGTTATATCCTCCCCACCTTGATTTAGAGCTCGTCCTCGAGATCTACTGGAATAGGTGTGGATATTTCTTTTGCATTTCTGATTCAAGCTCCCATGTGTATTCTGGTCCTCTTTTGGAGTCCCATTTTACATTGACCAGAACTAATCTCTTGTGCTTGAGGTTCTTAACTTTCCTGTCTTCAATTTGTAGAGGCCTCTCTACAAACTTAAGTTGTTCATTTACCTCTATATCCTTAAGAGGTACTACCAACGATTCATTAGTTAAGCATTTCTTGAGATTAGATACATGAAATACGTCATGTATTTCCTCTGGCAGTTTTAGCTGATAGGCTACATGTCCTATTCTTCTAATAATCTTAAAAGGTCCAACATATCTGGGACTTAGCTTTCCCCTTTTGATGAATCTGACTACTCCTTTCCAATGAGAGACTTTCAATAGTACTTTGTCTCCTACCTGAAACTCTAATGGCTTGCGTCTGTTATCTGCATAGCTCTTTTGTCGATCACGTGCTGCTTTCAGTCGTTCCTTGACTTGAATGATCTTGTTGGTTGTTTCTTGCACTATTTCAGGTCCAGATAGTTGCTTTTCCCCAACTTCTGCCCAACAGACTGGGGTTCGGCACTTTAATCCATAAAGTGCTTCGAATGGTGCAGCATTAATACTTGTGTGATAACTGTTATTATAAGAAAATTCTATTAATGGTAAGTGATCATCCCAATTACCTCCGAAATCAATTACACAAGCTCTAAGCATGTCCTCCATTGTATGAATCGTCCTTTCACTTTGTCCGTCCGTTTGAGGATGATAAGCGGTGCTCAGATTCAACTTGGTTCCCATTGCTTTTTGGAAACTTGCCTAAGAATGAGAGGTAAAACGGCTATCCCTATCAGAAACAATTGATAAAGGAATTCCATGTAATGAAACAATTTCATTTACATATAACTTGGCTAATTGTTCCATACTGAAAGTTTCCTTCATTGGTAGAAAATGAGCTGACTTAGTTAGTCTATTTACAATCACCCAGATTGTATCATTACCTTTCCTTGTTTTGGGTAATTTGGTAACAAAATTCATTGATATCAATTCCCATTTCCATACGGGCATTTCTAACTGTTGCAGCAATCCTGAGGATTTCTGATGTTCAGCTTTGACTTGTGAACAGGTTAAACACTTGGAAACATAAGCAGCTACATCTTTTTTCATTCCTATCCACCAAAAATTCTTTCTTAAATCCAGATACATCTTATCACTTTCTGGATGCATCGTATACTTAGACTTATGGGCTTCTTCTAATATACGGTGGCGTAGGTTTCCTAATTTAGGTATCCACATTCTTTTCTTATGGAATCTCCAAATTCCATCTGTTCCTTGTTCTAATTCCTTGATCATTCCTTTTAATTTTTCAGTATTATCCTTGATAACTAATTCTTGTGCTTTTCTAATCTGATCATTTAAATCTACTTGCAGATTCAATTTAAGAGAACGTACCCTTTTTGGCTTTTCATGATACTTCCGGCTTAAAGCATCAGCTACTACATTTGCCTTTCCTGCATGATACTGGATATTACAATCATAATCACTAAAAATTTCCATCCAGCGTCTTTGCCTCATATTCAACTCTTTTTTTCCGAAGACATACCTTAAACTCTTATGATCGGTGAAAATAGTAAACTTACTACCATAAAGGTAATGTCTCCAAATCTTAAGAGCAAAAATTATGGCTCCTAATTCTAGATCATGGGTTGAATAATTATCTTCATGGTTCTTAAGTTGTCTAGATGCGTAAGCTATAACCTTTTGGCGTTGCATCAACACACATCCATAACCTAACTTAGAAGCGTCACAATAGACTACAAAATCTTCAGTTCCTTCTGGTAACTCTAGTATGGGTGCGTGGGTTAATCTTTGCTTAAGAATTCTAAAGGCTTCTTTTTGCTTTCGTCCCCATTCAAACTTAACTGAGTTACAGATTAGCTTAGTCAAGGGAATGGCTATTCTAGAAAAATCTTGAATAAATCTTCTATAATAATTGGCCAATCCTAAGAAACTTCTAACCTCGGTTGGTGACTCATGTGTTTTCCATTTAGTAATTGCCTCGATCTTGGTGGGATCCACATGAATTCCTTCATGGTTGACTAAGTGTCCAAGAAACTGTACTTGTTCTAACCAAAATTCGCACTTTGAAAACTTAGCATAAAGTTTTTCCTTTCTCAATAAACTTAAAGTGCGTGCAAATGCTTTGCATGATCCTCTTTACTTTTAGAGTAAATGAGAATATCATCTATAAAGACGATTATGAATTTGTCCAAATATGGCTTACATATTCGGTTCATCATGTCCATAAATGCAGCTGGGGCATTGGTTAAACCGAATGGCATGACAGTAAATTCGTAATGGTCGTACCTTATTCTGAATGCGGTCTTAGGAATGTCCTCTTCCTGTACCTTTAATTGATGATATCCTGACCTTAAATCGATTTTCGAGAAAAATCGAGCTCCTTGCAATTGATCGAACAGATCATTAATTCTTGGTATTGGGTACCAATTCTTAATCATGACCTTGTTCAATTCACGGTAATCAATGCATATACGCATCGATCCGTCTTTCTTTTTAACGAATAAAATCGGTACTCCCCATGGCGATGAACTTGGCTGTATGATTCCTTTCACCAATAATTCGTCTAATTGTTTCTTCAGTTCCTGCATTTCTGTGGGTGCCAACCGGTAAGGTGCTTTGGCAATCGGTGCTGTCCCTAGTAGTAGGTGGATTCTGAATTCGACTTCCCTGTCTGGAGGTAGTCCTGGTAACTCTTCTGGAAATACATCTGAAAACTGAGATACTACTGGAATATCTTTCAGTTCTTTTCCTTTAGTGTTAGTGATTATAGAAATCAAATACACTATTGATCCTTTTCTTATATAACTTGATGTTTTCATCACAGAGATGATTTTTTTGTGGATCTAGATGGCTTATCTCCTTTAATTGTGATCTTTTCACCTTTTGGTGAGTTTACTTGAATTGACTTTTGATCACATAAAATACTGGCTTTATTGGCTATTAACCAATCCATTCCTAATACAACATCAAATCCTGCCAGATTCATTGGGTAAAGGTTTGCAATAAACTTTTGATTTAAAAATTATATTCTTGCTCCCTGCAAGATTTCAGAAATCTTAATGGTTTCTCCATTCGCTGTTTCTACTAGACATTCTTGTGGGAGTTTAGTTAATGATTGATTAAGAAGTTTGTAAAACGAAGTATTAATAAAACTTTGGTTTGCACCAGAGTCAAATAATACTTTAGCAAAAACATCATTAACTAAAAACGTACCGGCTATCACGTCTGGAATCATCTTAGCT
The DNA here is from genome assembly GCA_030545235.1 of Helianthus tuberosus. Classification (NCBI taxonomy): domain Eukaryota; kingdom Viridiplantae; phylum Streptophyta; class Magnoliopsida; order Asterales; family Asteraceae; genus Helianthus; species Helianthus tuberosus. Next base: position 9,266 of record JARYGA010039412.1, read on the forward strand.
TCATCTACCGTCAGAACAAATGCTCTAGCATTTTTAGTGTTCTTGTTGCCCATGGCTGGAACTAGTTTCGGACAGTTGGGCTTGATGTGGCCTTTTTCTCCGCAGTTGAAGCACATCCCCTTGTTAGGTTTCCTCCTGCAATCTTCTTCCTTGTGTCCTGGTATCTTACAGAAATTGCAGTAAGTGGAGCATTTTCCCGAATGCATCTTCTTACAAGCTTTGCAGTACGGTGCAGAGGTAGAACCTACGTTCCTACGGTTGGAATTTCCATAACGAAATTCTTGGGTAAGTCTTTGATCTAGGTTCCTTCTCTGGTCTTCTTCTCTTGTTCGCACTAATTCATCTGTCTAGGTATTTGCTAGTTCTACAGCTTCTTCTATGGTTTGAGGTCTAGCTGCCTTGACTACATGCCTAATCTCCCCGATTAATCCCCAGATGTAACGGGAGATTAATACTGGTTCAGGTGACGCAAGGGTTGGCACTATTCAAGCATATTCAAAGAATGTAGTAGTATAACCCTTACTATCCACTCCAGTCATTCTAAGGTTTAGGAATTTATTTGCTATTTGTTCCTTTCATTGGGATGGCATAATTTCCTTTCCACCATGTTCTTAAATTCTTCCCATTCCATATTGTAAGCCCGGTTACTTCCCCTAGACTGGAGGATAGTGTTCCACCATTCTAAGGCTGAGTTCTTAAATAGATTGGAAGCAAACATTATCTTATCCTCTTCCGCACATTTGCTTATTTTTAAGACAGCCTTAGTCTTTTCTATCCAGCGTAGAGTTGCAATGGGTCCTTCATTGCCCGAGAATTCTATTGGTTTGCAGGACCAGAATTCTTTGTAAGAACAACCATAAGGCATGGTTCTTCTTCTTTTGGGAATGGGCGCTTGAAGTACAGGTCCATTGTTCACGCTGTGTTCAGGTTCAGTTGGTCGCTTATTGCTATGCTTACTTTTATTATCAGCTTCCTTAACAGTTTGAATAATAAATGGCATTGCATCTATGATTCCTTGTGCCACTATGTGTTGGATGGCACTATTATCCACTTGGTTTCCATTGTTATTGTTGTTTGGATTCTCATTAATCGGGTTATTGTCGTTCTTGTTATTATCATTCTGGTTTCCATGGTTCACTTCGTTGTCCATCTGAATTTTAAACATTTACCACATATTAATATCACAAAATAATATTTAATACAACCAATCACACGGCACGCATGTTGATAAAAAACGTCGAGCATTGCGACTTACTCTTTCTTATAATATGCATCTAGTACAAACCAACACTGGAAATTTAAAAATTACAATACGACTAAAATAAAGATTACATTACTCTTAGGCATCCATAGCTATGATTTTTTTTTCATACACATATATTATATATTATTATATTATTATTATTAGCACCACCACTATCATCTTCACATATATGGATTCATCCAGAAATCCATATTGCGTTCGTCGTACTTCCAGACGAGTCGCTCTCCCACCTGTCTCATCCTCTCGCTACTTTCTAAGATTTCCTCACTGAATGTCCTGAGTTCTTGCACATTTTCTGCACTCATTGGGGGTGCAGGTTCTGGGACTGGGTTTGGGATCTGGGGCATGGGTTCCTGGTACGGGTAAGGATTTTCTAAGATCTCCCTAATGTATTGATCACTATCATAGTAGGGATCTAGATGGTCCAAACCTGGATATGCTCCTAGATTCGGCATGGGCATGTCTTCTGGTATCGGGTAATGTTGCACATAGTCCCTATTGTCATCCCACCACGTGTCGTAATTTGGGTCTAAGGGATTGGGTGCTGGTACCCTAGCTATCTCTTCTGGGTTAAAATCATGCATTTCAACTTGATTTTCAGGGTTGTTTTCTATCTCCATTGGCTGGTTGGGAAATGGTGGTAGTGGTTGGGGTGCTATCAGTTGCTCCAGGTTAGGGTCGGCTGAAGTGGTTGCTAGGATATGAAAGTTGGCTAAACCCCTATTAATCATGTCCTGGGCGTGGGCATCTGTCTCTCTTTTAGCGGCTGCTAGGGCTCTCTGTTCTTGTAACTTTTTCATTCGTTTCCTACGTTCATGTGCTCCCTTACTGAACCATCCTCTCTTTTTAGGAGGGAATGGCTCTTCAGACCGAGCCTTAAACACGAATATTCCTTCTTCATTATCAGCAGAATACCCTGAGAGGGCAGGTTGTGAAGAGGCGCCTTCGCTTCTAGGCGAACCGGACAATTGACGGTACGCGTCGGATGGTCCTTGGTCGCTCATACTGTAAACTAACAAATAGTCAAATAACACATAACAATAAAATACAATTACGCACGTAGTTTCGTAATTTATTTCCTAACACTTTAGATAAATTTTTGGTGTTAGCAGAACACTTATGTGGCTGAATCAGTGGCTTAGCTCTGATACCACCTTCTGTCACAACCCCCGTCCCCTAACAAAACCCGGGAACGGGCGACCGCGGCCAGTTGGGTGGTATCTGTATTTTATTTATTTTGGCACCGGAATTTACATCAGGACCGTAGTTAGAAAATAATTTATCAGAGTAAAATACCACGCTTTTACTATATTAAACACATGGGAAAAACCCAAGTTTCAAGTACACACATTTTCATAGGGATAAAACCCTATTTTATTTAATAAAAACATCTATTTATTTTAGGTAACTTTATTGCCACTGTTCCAAGCCTTCAGTGCTGTCCAGCTCGCTTCTATTTAGCTTTCACATTTTGTTACCTGAAACGCGTTTAAAAACATTTTGTCAGTGGGAAATACTTGTGAGTGCATCCCAGTTTAATCAAGTTTAAGTAAAAACCATTGTACAGTATTGAGGGCAGTCGCGCAATTACATTTGTTTCCAAGTCATACTAATTACCACCCACGGTACTGTCGTCTCGACTTATGGTCATGTTACTCCTCACAAGGTAGTAACAAATTTTGTATACAAAACCCCAAATATACCGATGATAATTGTATCCTTACAAATACTTAATAACTGTTTAATATATAATTAATCGTGTGAGGTTTTGAAAAAACAGTTTACAAAAAGGAAATTACTCACATTGCTGTCTTAGGTTTTCTGTAAGGGTTTCCTGGTAATTATCTATAAATTACACAAATGCACACGTGTTAGTATAATAACCCATTTTAACATTAGTAATACCCTCCCCGAGATGGCATTCCAACGACTACGTCGGCCAGAACCACGACAGCCGTTACGGAACCCTAGATCAATCGGGCAGCGTATCTAATACGTATCCAGGGGTTATGATACTTACAATGGAGCAGAAATTCGTTATTTAGGGGGGTATTATACCCGAGAATAGCTTCTACTATTAAGAAATTCGAGAGAGGAAAAGGAAATGAACGATCGGAGACTGAAGCTGATGCCCTCAATTTATAGGGCTGTAATTTGACTTCCTCGCGGCCCGCAACAGCCACTGTTGTCTCTTTCACGACCCGCGAGATAGGTGGCTAGTGCTTAGGGTTGACCGGTCATCACCATAGACTTTCCGGGTGTTGTGTCACATGGCGGCCTGGGGTTGCGCCAGCCGTCACTCGGCCGCGGCCCGCGACATCCCTTAAGGGATCTGTCGCGCCCCTCCAGAGACCATTAATTCTTGTTTTTATTTTATTTTTGTAAAAATAAAGGTATTCATGGCCCGTTTTCGTATATGTAGTGTATTTTAGGACATATTGGGATATTTTAATATATTTTGGGGTGTCGAAATTATTTTGAAGGGTTGTTATAGAGTTAGCCTGATCGGATAACGACAGTATAAGCGCCGAACAGTGCGTAAAACAATGCGTCGAATGGAACAAGTGACGAACAGTGATCCGATCGGATGACCGTCAGGACGGATGGCCATTCGGTCGGAGGGTCGTCCGTTTAGGATGGATGTGTTTGTGTATTGTTTGAACTTTGAAGTTTTCGTTGTAGCATTTTAAAAGTTGAGAAGTATTTCTATTTGTCCAGCCATCCGGTCGGATGGTCACCCGGACAGATGGTCGTTCGATCGGATGGTGAATCGCTTGAGTGGCAGTTACAAAGAATTACACCTCCGTCCGGATAGTCATTTGATCGGATGGTCGTCCGATCGGATGACTATTTGTTTGGGAGCTGATATTCCTTGAAGTTTTTGGCAAAATAGTTTAAGTGTTTGAAAATCACAAGTCACCTAGTCGAATTGTCGTTCGATCAGATGGTGATCCGAACAGACGGCAATTCGTTTGGCAACATGTTCGTTCGAGAACTTGTAAAACCCGTTAAGCTTTAGAAAGTTTTGCGATTGAACCGAGACGGTACGAGAACGTGTCAAACAACGGAAACCCCATCAGGTCCAACTCATCAGGTCGGACGGGAACCACCCCGTTCGATCCGAATCAGCTGTTCATGACAGTGTTTCATGTTCAACCCGCGAATCGGTTGTCTCTCCGATAGTAACCCGTTCTCGGACCGGCACTTCACTAGAGAATGAATAGAAGACCCGAACAAGCTTAGATTCTATCAGTTTCAGGTGAAAAGTTGAGAATGTTGAAGAAAAGTTTGAAACATTTGAATTATGTTTAGATTTAGGTGAAATCAGTGTTTAAACATTGTAGAAATCAGTTAGATTCGGACCGTTCTTCCTGGAATGATGTCATTCTCCGAAGTTCATTCAAACCCGTGATGACGTCATCATTGAATAGCCTGAAATCAGGTGATTTCTTGGTTAAAAGTTGTGATTTGATGGAGAAAATGGTGAGAAATTGTGTGCTGATTGTGAAAGTACAAGATTTGAGATGAAAACTTACAAGAATCGCGAGAAATCGAGGGAAAAGTGGCCTGAGAGTGCGTGGGTCGGAGGAGAGCTGTCACATCATGAACAGTGATGTGACAGGTGAGTATTTATTGGTGAAGAGGAGAAGAGGCGGTGTGGAGTGGTTCGATCGGAGGGCCTTTCGATCGGATGACCATTCAATCGAAGGGTCATTCGATCGGATGGCTCGAGTGAGTTGGTTTTCCGATTTTCATTTCGTGCGTTGAGCGTTGCGATGCGTTTAAGCGAGTGTCGATTAAGCGATGCGATAGTTTTAAATAGTAGTTACACAAATAACATAACTAACATACAACAACATAAGTAACCTTGCGTTTAGCGTTCACGGTTAGATTGCGTTGCGATAGAGTTGCGATTGCGTTTGCGATTAACACCTTTAACATAAATAAACATGCACAAGTAACACATAAAGGCACACATACACGTAGAATATTACCAAAACTGCGATTCGAGTTGCGATGTGATAGCGATGAGATAGCGTTAAATTGATTAGCGTTTAATTGCGTTGATCGCATTGTTACTTCACATATTACAAATCATACATAAATATAGCGGTAACTAGCATACATCGATTATCGAGTTGGAGAGTACAAGTAATAATTAAGCAGGGAATGACAGATCTGATTAGCAATCTTTTCTTCCTTTGACTTTGACTTGTACTTTGACTTCAAAAAGTCGGGTTGTTACAGTGGTTTTGTCCACTTTATGGGCACCCAGAGCTATTGATTTTGAATCCCTAGGAGTATGCCATAGAAAGCATTTTGAGAAATTTACTCGATTTGGTTATAAATTTCGTCGGGTTGCCGATTCACAAGGAGTCCTCCGGAGTTGGAATCAAGGATCTGCCTTGTGTGTGGTAAGATTCTATTGTAGAAAATGGATACTTGTAGCCATCGTTCAAGGCCATGATGCGGGCATTTCCTTAATAACTTCTTGAACTTTTCCTTGTCTTGTACAAAGATTCCCCATGGTCTTGAGAGTATGAATTAATTCCGGTCATGAGTTTGGCGGTTTTAGCGGGAAGGAAATATTTGTAGAGAAATTTTTGGGCAAGTTCATCCCAAGTGTGTTGGGAGGGTGTTTAGCCAAGCTTTGGCTTGGTCTTTGAGGGAAAAGGGGAACATACGGAGCCGGATAGCATCGTTGGAGGCTCCGTTGATCCGAAAGGTGTCACATATTTCTAAAAAGTTGGTAATATGTAAATGGAGATCCTCATTGGGTAGGCCGTGAAAGGTGGCAGAATTTTGGAGCATTTGAATTAGGTGAGGTCGAAGCTCAAAATTGTTAGCATCGACATTTGGTGGGCCAATAGCGGCTCCAAGATTACTGGTCGTAGGCCGTAAGTAATCCATGAGAGTATGTTGATCTGCCATCGGGAGGTTTTGGGTCGAGGCTTTTTGTCAGTTTTTAGCTTAAAGTATTTTTTTTAAAAACCGCTCGGGTTCTTCTAGTGGCACTTTTATGTCTTTGTCGGAGGTGGAGGTCATGCACCATGTCGTATTTTTTTGTGAATTACATGGAATAGTGTAAATTTCTGCAAACAAAAACACAAAAATTGCTGACAAGATAAGTAGCACGACCCTGTGCTGTCAAGAAAAAGTTTATGTTTTTAGGTTCCCAAATACTGGAAGTTTGACACGGCCTCGTGCTTCTGTAACATGGCCCAATGCTTTTATTCCAGTAACCCAGAAAACATATTGTTTTCTGTACTGTAAGTTTGACATGGCCCCGTGTTGATCAAAACGGCCCCGTGTTACACCTGCCGAAAGTAGAAAATTTGTAGAAAAAAAAGAAAAAACTAAAAAGAAAAATTAAAGAAGAATAAAAATGATTAGGCTGTCGATTTTAAACTTTCTTAAAATCATTGTATCCCCGACAACGACGTCAGAAACTTGACGTGGAGTGAGGGTGTATGATTTTTAATATATTTTTAAGCACTTTTACTCGTTTATCAAACTTTAAATTTATAAAACACGATATTGTTAGGGCATTGATTTTATTATTTATCAAATTCTCAATGTTATAAAAAATCAGCTCACTTTTCTTAGTGGCTTCGCTCATCTTCAATTGTTCTTAGTCAGAAGCCTCATCGGGCTCAATTTCCGACTCACTTTGCAGTTCAACAGTCAGAGGGGTCTTTGGCACAAAATTAGCCAATTCAGGATCAATGCTTGCCATCGATGTATAATTATGATTTACCGGTGGAGGCACTTTATTATAACCAATGCCAAACATTTCTTCCTCAGTTTCTTTGAGACGTTGGCTGTTAATGCAGAAATTCATCACTTCGGATGAATTTCCAAACTTTTCATTTTTTTCTTTGCATATCTGAAATCCGATTATCTTTTTCCAAAATGATTTTCTTCTTTTCCAAAACACAATTTTGGTTCAATTCAAGTTCAGATTTTAATTCCTGATTTTTAAGAGTTGCCTGTGCCACAAGTCTCTCAAATTCAGAGATATCATTTTTCAGCGCTTTTATCTTAATTTGGTGTTCCTTATCCAAATTAGACAAAACTGCAATGAGTTCTCTGGATTTTTCTAGATCAGCAATCAATTTTGTGCTATGAAGTGTGTATCTATCAATCTTGGTAACAAACTCTACGCATCTAGCACAACGCTTATCTACGAAAGTATATTTTACCTCAATTCCAGCCATGAATGCACACGCTTCCTTTTCCATATAGTTTTCTTCCAATTTTTGTGCTTCTACATCTGCAAATTCCTGCATTTCACCTGTGGAGATCTTAAACTTGAAGCATTCAACCTTTTCTCCATTTTCTGTCTTATTCGACTTTTCCGATGTCTCCTCTGTCAAGTTTTCTTTAGTCTCATCAACTTTACCTGAATCCATTCCTTCCCCCAAAACCTCGGCTACAACAGCGTGTTCCTCAATGCTAGCTTCTTTTATAACATCTTCACGCACTTCTTCTTCGATAATTTCAGCCATAAAGGCTTGTGAAACAATAGCTCCCGAAATTTCTTCCAAGGCACAACCCCAGTCATAAGGGTCGGTCACATTTTGTAGAGGTTGAGCCACCAAGGCATTGTTTACTGATGGTGTAAGATTTTCTGAACCATTTGAACGGGAGTTTGAGGTTGAAGCATTTGCTGCACTTATATGAGGACTTGAGTTGTTTCCTTGAGAGTTGTTTTCTCTGTTAGATCTTTCCATCTTAGGCTTCCGACAATCTCGATCAAAATGCCCGTAGATGCTGCAATTGTAACATTTCACCTTTGACATATCAACTCCCATTCGAGTCTTCGTTTTACCACCTATGAACTTCTTCCTCGTCTTCAAAAGGAATTTCTTCGCTCTACGAACCAATAGTGCCATATTGAGTTGAAGGTCAAGTTCTTCCATTTCATCTTGGTATATTTGGTCAAAGTCTTCATCGAGACTTGATTGTTCTACAAGTTTTCCAAAACAAAAGTTTTCGTAGGCTGTCATGAATGATGCCAAAAGACTCATGTTTTCTTTTATCAATTTTAAGAAGCTTTGTCTAAATTTGGAGTGTTCAAGTTTGTTGCTTGAGACTTCTGTGCTCCACTAGATGAATACATTCCCTGACTAGAATTCATTGTGCCACTTGAACCATTAATATTATTGCTTATAAAAGCATGATCACATGTAGGGGGCTTCATTTTCTAAATATAGGGCAACACCTGCTCCATCATTGATGCCCTTATCTCTCGGTTTTGAAGCTTTATATGATTGAGGATCTTGAATCTTCTCAAAATCAGATGCTTGATCTTCCATATTCCAAGCATATCCCTTCAGCTTTTGTACGACCTCTTCCAAGGAAAGCTCCTCATAGAGAACACCTTCTCTAATCAATGTTGTATACATGTTCCATTCTATAGGAAGGCAATTCAGGAACTTCTCGACTTTCTCAAATTTTGTGTAAATACCTTCCTGACTTCGATCAAGCTCACTTAACAGGTGATAAAACCTATTAACAATGTCATCAAACGATTCATTCTTAAAGGCTTCGAACAAAACGAATTGAGTCTTCAATCGTTCTAAACGTCGCTTCTTATACATGGCATTTTCCTCATAACGTTTAATCATGCTATCCCATAGCTCCTTCGAATTACTTCTTTTAAGGAAAGTATGAAGTATGGATTCGATATAGCCATCATTATCAAGGACATTGTTTTTTCTTCACAATCAAAGAACTTTTTCTGATTCTCAGTAAGTGCCAAATAAGTGTCGATAGTTAAAGTTCCAATCGGCGTAGCTCCACATCCCTTAACAATGCACAACCAAATCTTGATTCCTTCCCTCTCACATACCTCTCGAAACGTTCCTTCCATTCTGGGAAACCTAGTTCGTTTATCAAAAGAGAAGGTTTGTCGTTACTCCCCACTCCAGCATTGTGCTTGAGGTTTTGCACCATTGTGGTCAGATTGTTGTTTGCCATTTTGAAAGAAACAAAAGTGATTTTGAAAGAAACATAAAGTTACAGTGGGTTTAAACAGTAGGTTTTGCTTGAAAACATTTATAAGTCCAGAAGATCCGGAGACAAAAGTTAACTTGGAAACGCGGAGCGAAAAGTCGGAGAATATTTGAGTGGTATAAAATCCGGATCAAAACCTGATTTGAAACACTAACTTCTAAAACCCAGACAGATTAATGACTTAAACTCGAAAACTTATAAACATTATAAACCCGGACAACCCTTTTAAAGATAAAATCAGAAGGACACTTAAAATTAAAATCATAATAGCTTAAAGTAATTAAACTCGAAATGATATAATCACTTAAACACGAAACATTTTTAAGCAACTTAAACTCGGACTAGTTTAAGAGAACCTTAAACTCGGACAATCCAGTAAAACTCGGCCTGATTTGTTTTGTGAGTTAAACTTGGACAGTGAGTAACTTAACAAACTCAAATAGGATTTAAAGGTATAAACTCTGAAAGTGTTTAAATTAAATTCGGACTGTTTAAATAAAAATACACTCGGAATTATTTATGGAAGTTTTAAAAGTCGGACAAGTTGTAACTTAAAAACTCAGACAAGTGATGTGAGTATAAAACTCGGACCAAGTTGATTTACAGCTTAAACTCAGACAAGTATGAACCTATAAACCCTAACACCCACAACTCGGGACAGAAAATTAAATCCGAAGTTACTATAGAACTAGTAATCCGGACAAGTTAATTCGGAGATGAAGGTAACCTACTTCCGGATATCTCCCTAGTGTGACTTCACACTGGATCACCAATAGTCCGGAAACACAAACAGTAAAATAAACTCGGAGCAAATCTAAAAATACCAAACAAGGAATATTTCACCAACCTTCAAACACCCAGCAAGATCTTCAAAACCTCTGTAAAACCCCAAATGATGATCAAACCTTAAAGCTCTAAACTAATCAAAATCCATCATCAATACTCTAGGAACTCAAGAAAGAATGATGAAAATCACACAAAACACAACAAACAACTACTAAAACGCAATCAAAATGTGATTTTTCTCACTCTAAACCTTCAACCCAAAAACATTTACAGTAGTATGAGCACATTGCTCTGATACCACTTGTAAGGTCACCTTAACCTAGGATCTCACTCAAGAACACAATCACTAGGTGTGCGGAATCCTCCTAGCAATCACCACTGTAGATATTGGATCGAGAAACAAGAAGAATGAGAATGATATGAGAATATACAGAGTATTCTCAGATGAAGATGAGTGACGTCACACACAGTAGCCACCAGACAATACACACATTAATGATTAGGGTTTTCTTGGTGCACAAACTTTCCACAAAAGAAACTGTTGTCTTGTCATTATCACTAAAGGATTATAGACAAGACATACCCGGACACACATGTCCAGATATAAGCCAGGCCCAAAACCCAATACAAATAAATTCGGACTGTGTTACTAATGCACAAGTCCGAACTATACAATCTAAGATAAACTCGAACAATGTAACATTCCTTGTCTGGATTACAACTTACATCAAGTCTACCAGAACTCGGAATCCATGTCCGTACATATACATATTAAACTCGGACTCAGATATACATTAATTCGGACCACATATGAGTAAACTCGGACCATCTTGAACTTTATATAAATTACATTAAAGACCCTTAATGTTCTGGAGAGCCTGCACTTATCACACAAAGTGCATTTACAAAAACTTGATGGAATCTTACACCCACCTTGCTCCCAACTAAACTCATAGTTATGGGTTTGTGTTTTGGTTGATTTCCACAAGAAATGAGGCATAAAACCTCCATAAAATTCTGCCCAAAAAGTCCCAAGTGACTTCAAAAGTGTTGGAACCATCCAAGCTTTCAACCTTCAATGTTGAAAGACTTGTGTTTTGGTGAATGTGTGAACCATGTAAGGTTTGGCTCTCCAACCTTGTTCCACTACCTCACTTGTTTAAACTTTTGTTTAGATTCCTACACTAAATCTCAAAAACAATGTCCAACAAAGGGAAAAGGCTACGTCACATCCCCAAACACTCTACATGTTTCGGATGCACACATCTAGCTTGCTCACTTGGTTGTTTTAAGATTTAGTAGCTTTTGTATTTTCATTTTAGTCTATATTCATGACTAACCGAAATCATCAACTAAGTTGATGATTTTGTGGTTCGGTAAAAAATATAATGAGGTTAAATGAATGGATTTCATCCTACCTCCTTGCATGACCAATCTCATGGTACTTTACTTTACATTCTTATGCGATAACTCTTAAATTCCGAATCCAAACCATTAATCAAACCCGCAACTCTCACACCTTCATTCCCTCTTAGGGTAACTTCGGTGTTCCAAACTCAAGAACTCTTCCAACTCACTTTCATGGAACCTCTACGCAAACCCTGAGTATACATGACTCTCTTTCCGTTTTCACACTTTTGGGTGCAATAAACATACCATATTAAAACTCACACAATCACATTTATGAAAATACATTATTCATATAAACGAATCTGATATACATGCTTTATACATTTATACTCTAGGAATACATGCATGCTAGAAGCCATTCTTGCACTATACTTTGTCATTAACTTCGAACGAGCCTACCTTAACAGGTATAACGCTTTGGGAGTAGCACGTCGCCCTTGTTGGGTTTATGCTAAGTAATCATACAAACAATTTTGTCGTTCTGACAACAAGATTACTCTAGTGGAATCTTTGGGTTGACGGTGGTTTAGGGTTTTAAAAACGGTGGTGTCGGATAAGGAAGGTGAAGCGATAGTGGTTGACAGTGATGATGGGGTTTTGTTACAGTGGATGCGGACGGAAGAGATCTCTAATAGTGGAGTGTGTGGGGGGAGGGGGTCTCTCATCATCTTTCACACACATACACACAAATACTTGTACACACGTTAACGTCGATGGTCGCAATTGCGTGCAGATTCCTACGAAAACAGAGCACGCCGACAACGAGTGGAATGGTCTCTGGTAGTCATCATGATTCAATGGTGATGACGGGTTTTAGTGAACTCGATTCAATAGTGATGCAGGGTTATAGTCAACCCGGTTTAACTCGGATCCGAGGGAGGTTCTAGGGGTCAGATTATCATTCTCCGTGGATCAGGGTAAACCCGATAAACTTTGTTATAGATTGGTAGTTGTTGATGGTGATGGAGACCGGTGATGATGTACATGATTGTTCTCGGTGTCGGTTAGAAACAATAGTGTTCTGATGGTGGTTTTGGCAAGAGAGGATGGTCATAGTAGTGTTACTACGGTCAAATTGTGAGTGACTAAGGTGATAGTTACTCGGTGATTAATGATGGCTATGGTGATGGGTTTAGGGTTGGAATGATGGTAGTGAATGTTGACAGTGGTAGTTTAGTGGTGATGTCCAAGAAGTGGAGTGGACAGGAGTTACCACGTTAATGAAGATTGGGGTGTTTTAAATGAAGAGACAACTCAAACTGATGTTTTTGCCCCCCCCCCCCTCCCCACACACACACATGAGTAGCACATGATAGCATTTAATTGAGGTGTTGGATGGTAGTAAGACAAAAGGACAATGAGTGTGCAAAATCTACTATATATAATAAATGAAAGTTATTTGGGCCACGTGTCATTAAATTAAGGCATCGTTTTTCCCTTTTCCCGCCCAAGGTTCTGTCTCTTTCTAAAAACCCTATTTCTTCATCATAAACATTCAGGCTCACATCTTTCCTCTTCTCAAATCGATTGTTCATCTAATCAGGTTCCCCCTCTACAATTCTTCCGATTTGAAAACCGATTTGCTTAATCTCACGAAGGTAATTTTTTATTTTATGATTCATGTTTCATTCATAGATCTCTATAATCCAGATTTAGGGTTTCAAATCTGTATACAGATCTTATATTTCTTGAAATCATCTTCTGCTTCACCGTCATCTTCTCCAGATAGAAGTTTCTTAAAATCGTCATCTTCTCTAATGCTTCCATCGATTCTTCTCTCGCTAAATCTGGTAACAATCCGTGACCTAATTTCTTTCATGATTCTATGAAATTTGTTTGATATGTTTGTAGCTTTTGATTTTGTCTTTGATTTGTTATTGTTTATTCAGATGCTTGCATTGTTGTACCATGTGATTACGAGTAGATTGATTTTGATATGTTTGTAGTTTTCGTTTTCCACAATCTGTTTTGTTGGTTTATTCACCCATGCTAGTAATGTTGGATGCTCCTATGTTTCTTTATCCTCTGTTTTCATTCCAACTTTCACACTATTATTCTAGCAATCCAAGAAGAATATATAGATTTATGGTTATTTTTATTATTATTATTATTATTATTTTATAGACTTTGTTGATTAGGTAAATTCATTGTTGGATTGTTTAAGTAATGAACTAAATTGAGTAGCTTTACTACTCAATTACAGAGGAGTTTTTGAGATTGTTTTCACACTTTATTATTCTTGCAGCAAGTTCCACTTCATTATTCATGTGGCAACTTTATTTTTGCAGGCTTGTGAATTAAGGTTGGTTGTTACTTAATTTGTGTTTACTTTAAGGATTTTCAGTTTCATGAAGTCATTGTTTAGAATAGTTAAGGCTTCATCACTTTTTGTTATTCGGTATGGTACTCATTTACAGTCCCACTTTCAATGAGGTTGTTTTAGTCATATATTTGATTTTTGCCTTTTCTTTACAATTGAAGTTAGGGAGAGACGAATTAAGATGGTGGAGCGGAAGACAATCTCAGATGTTTAAATAATCGACGCATCCCCAATGATTCAACAATACTGATGTTTAAATCTGTTCTTTTGTCATATAATTGTCGCATCATCTTTTCCTTCTTCATCGCACAACACCAAGGTAACCTCATTTGTTCTGATTTATTTTTTGATTAACAAATAATAATTGATTTACCGTTTATTGATGCTTTTGATTCATTTGTAATCCCTTGCAGATCACCCGTCATCTCAATTTGAGCAATTAAACGGAGTTTTCTTAATCAGCACCGTAAGTTTCCTTCACTAATCTATCCATTGTTAATTCCACGTGTTTTTTTATTCATAATCATCGATTCTGTTTCAGGTACACTTTTTGCTGTTAGTTCCACGTGTTTTTTTCAGATTAATTGTTGCTATATATATATATATTGGTTTTGTTTTGATGAAAAGGGAAAACGTTCGAGACGATTGATCCAAGAATGGAAGAAAAGATAGCGGATATTGCTGAAGGAGATTAAGATGATGTTGATTTGGCTGTTGAAGCTGCACGTGCTGCTTTTGATCATCTCCCCTGGCCTCGCATGTCCGGTTTCGTACGTCTTACATTTACTTTTTTTTGTTATTAAAAGGTTATATGCACATGAATAACTTTGTGTTTTTATAAAATTGAATGAATAGAATATGTTGGAATCTGGCAACCATGATCGAGGCATAAATCAGATGTGTTTCGTGTAACACCCCGTGTTTCGGAAGTCAAAGTCAAAGTCAAGATTGAAGTCAAAGGAAGAAAAGATTGCTAATTGCGATCTGTCACTCCTTGCTCAACTCCTGTTTTGACTTCTTTGACTTGTAGATAATCTATTTATTTTATCTCATTAGTTGTATTATGTGGAGTACTTGTTAATAATCAAGGTTTATTCGCCATTTATCGCATGTTTTATCACTAATTCGCTTATCGCAATCGCACTCGCGACTCGAATTATGTGTTCTGGATATTGTTTTACGCGTGTGTGCCTCTTATGTGTTACTTGTGCATGTTTATTTATGTTTATGTTGTGGTGAATACTCGAAATGCAATCGAAACTCTATCGCAATCGAATCACAGACGTTAAACGCAAGCTAAGTTAGGATGATTGTATGTTGATATAATAGTTGGGATTAAAGGTAAATTGAATAGGAAACTCCATCGCATCGCAACGCTCAGCACGCGAATCAAAAACGCAAAACACATCGCGCCAAACACTCCACTCGAGTGGTCAGGCGACCGAGTTGCCACCCGATCGAACTGCCACCCGATCGAGTTGCCACCCGATCGAGGTGCCACCCGATCGGGCTGCCACCCGATCGACCAGCCACCCTCTCCTCCATTTCCACCACTTTCCTTTTTGGGAAACCCTATAAATACCTCCTGTCACATCACAAACTTACCTTTTCTGCACCTCTCGTCCAACCAGCGCTTCTTGCTCTCATTTCTTCAGATTTCTCGTGATTCTTGTAAGTATTCAACCTAAATCTTGTACTTTCTTGATCTACACGCACTCCTACACCTTTCTATCTTTTGAATCTTAACTTTTAACCATGAAATCACTAGATTTGAGGTGTTCTAGGATGATGTCATCATGGTGTTCTTAGGAACTTCATGTTTTGGCATCAATCCACCAAGAACAACTTAGATCTGAACGATTTCCACACAAATAAACAAAGATCTTGCATAGATCTGAACATATTCATGATGGAAGAGGATTGGAAGATGGTTTCTAACTTTCTTTCAACTCTTTTACACTCAATGCACTCAAGACCGATGGAATTGGATCTCGTTCTGACCTCTACACGTTCTTAGTGTTGTTAGCTCAAGATCTAGATTCTATCCACGAGACCACCAATTCCGGGCTAAGCATGAACAACCGTTTTGAACCGGTTAACTGGTTGAATTAGGGTGATTCCTGTTCGATCGGGTCACTTGGGTCAAGATGGGGTTCTGTTGATTAGCACAATGTCACACCGTCTCGACAAAACTACAAAACTATCAAAACAACCAAGTGTAAGACGATCAGGTCGACCAGGACGGATTGACGTCCGATCGGACTGCCGTCCGATCGGATTGCCACCCGCTCAGGTTGCCGCCCGATCGGATTGCACCTTGGCCTCACACTTAACTTTTATTTCAAACTTCAAGAGTTTTGAACACCAAACGGATTGCCGCCCGATCGGGTTGCCACCCGATCGACCGACCATCCGACCATCCGACCCTGTGATGTTTTGAACTCAAACAATTTTTAATGCATGAACAAGACAAACGGAATGCCACCCGATCGGACTGTCATCCGATCGAGTGACAAACTGCTATGAACTTGTTCTCACTAAGTGTCCACCAATCGGATGGTCGCCCGATCGAACGGTCGTTCGATCGACCGACCTGAAAGGTAGAGATACTTCTCTGTTTTCAAAATGCTACAACGAAAACTTCAAAAGGCAAGCCATCATACACAAACACATCCTTCCCAAACGAGGTAATAATCCACTCGAAAGGTCACCCGATCGGATGACCATCCGAGCGGATTGTCACCCGATCGACCGGTCACCCGCTCGGATTGTCGTCCGATCGGATTACCGTCCGATCCATTTACACCTCGACACCATTTTACGAATCGCTTATCGTTAGGCTATCGTTCTGATCAGGCTAATCTCACTCTAGCGCTCCCTTCAATCCATCATCGATGTGAGTATACTCGAACCCTTTTTGCTTTCACACTTTTGGGTGTTACATACGTTACTTATTCTAGATCACATCGAACACACTACGCAATTACTTTAAACGCTAACCGTTACTGCATGTTATACGTGACTCAATGAATGCTTGTTTGTAATGTTTACACATGGATTGTTGTCTACCTGCCTTAACAACGATAGTACTATAGTTTGGACTCAGCACCTGTTCACTAAGGGGTTGTTAAGGATAATTAATCACATGAGTCATAGTGGTGATCATGCATTACGAACTGCCTTGGGCTGTCAACCCGCAGTCATTGGTATTGATAAGATCATGTCGATAACTTACGTGCTTCATTTCACGTTGTGTACGTGCTGGTTATGCGTAAACGATTTCGAACTCTATTATGCTTTATCAAACTTGTATGCTCACCTTTACACATTGTGTATTGACTTTTACTTTAACGTATGTGGCAGGTGCTTAAGATGTTTATTTGCTTGGATTGCTGTGAAATCGAGGCTAGGAAAGAGTCTAGAAACAAAGACAATTTATTTTTATTTGATTAAATCTGAGTTGTCGGAACATGTTTATGTTTGAAGAATATCTCTGTCTGTAATAACTTTATTATCTTATGGGTCATGGTATGGGACATGATATTTTAAACTATTCGGTAATTTAGTCGTTATGGAATTTCTTTGAACAATCTGTTTCGCTCAGTGTCGCGCCCCGATGATTCCGCCATCGGTTGGGGTGTGACATTTCGTACTGAAGACTTATGAAACTAAACTTATGTATTTTGTCTTCTTGCATATGTAGGGTATAATTTAGTAAGATAGTGGTATTAGATAGATTCTGATATGAAGTGTTTATGTTAACAGTGTTTCAACCAAACCGTAAAACTCTTTGTCTACCGTCGCAAGCTACAAGGTCAGTTATCCCGAATCATTTAATTCTCTTATTGTTGGTTGTTTGTTTTCGTACTTGATGTCAAACCCTAGGTTCTTCCATTGCTGCATCATCATCCTTAACACCACAATCATCCCCATGTTGATTCGCTTAATGGTATGTTATGTATACACAATCTCTCGAGAACTTGCCACCAAATCAGCCCTTGAGCTTTTGAATATCATCATAGCAAAGGTATGATTCAATTTTAACAACCTTTTATGCAATTTGGTTAAAGCATGCTTCTACAAATTCATAAATAATCTATCCCAAATATGTAGTTTTGAATTTAGTTGTGTACTTGATTTGTTTTCACGATTTATTGTGTACATGATTTGGCCACAAAAGTCAAAGTTACCTCTTCATAAATAGATGTGAATATATATGATAAGCTGACTAAATGTAATAGGTGGACAAAGGGCAGGTCAAGTAACAAGTCAACACGGCTAACTTTTGGTACATGTCAGATTAGGACCCAACACACTTTTTTTATGAAAGTTAGTGTAACAAATATATTTATAAAAACATAATTTATTTAAATAGTGTTCTTTTTTTAATAAACGCTTACAGAGGTTTATGCACTAAAATACACTTTGAGCGGTTTTGACACGTTTGATATATTATCCTTTAGTTAATTTTCTTTTCGAGTTGTCCCATCTAAGATAAAACACACGATTAAATCATATGGTCAAATTGTTAAGGGTCTTGATGATTTAAGATGATAAATGTGTGCCGTCAATTAGCTAATTATTTGTAATTTATAACGTGTTGGACCAGGTGATCAGACCCTGAAGAACAGATGATATGGAAAGCCAAAACTGGATCCCAACAGTTGATCCATAATAAGCACTGCCCATCTAAGTTTCCTCCAATGATAGTGGTTATAACAAGTTAATAAGGCAAAGCGCTGATATGCCTAACAACTGTTGGATATAAAGACTGTTGTACACAAAGACTGATGAAGACCAAAGCCCTGTTGAAGACAAGCACTGATGAACCAAAGGCCTGATCAACCAAAGGTGAAGCACTGCCCAACAACAACAATGGTTCAGCATCAATAGCAAATATTGCATCAGTGTTTATGTTAACATTGTTTATATGTAACAATATTTATCACATCAGTGTTTTATAGTCTGTTAGGTTGTTAGATGTCATATCACCTCAGTGTTTATATGTAACAGTATTTATCCCATCAGTGTTTATATGTAACAACATTTATCACAACAGTGTTTATATGTAACAATATTTATCACATCACATTAGTGGTTTGATCTGTACTATAAATAGAACAGTTTGTACTGTTCTATTTGAGCGAGTTTTCTCCTTCAATCCATTCATCTTGTACGATCAACCAGTGAGCTCAGGCTGAGGGGGAGTTTAGTATGTAAGCATGCATTTAGTTAATTGATTGTAAACCTTTTATTGTAATCTTTTGACTAATGAAAAGCAAGTGTTTATCAAAACTATTTCTCTTTGATTGACTGTTGCTAAGGGTTCATCTCAAGTCATTAAAGACCTATGTTCAGAAAAATTGCATTTATGCTTTTGGTAACATAAGAGAGTTGAACAAAACCTTAGGAACAAGATTTTATATGTGAATAACAATTTTGAATAAACTTGCATCTAAAATGTGTTTATCAAGAATTAATTCTGCAGGAAATTCACAAGTCAAAATCACTTCCATTATCAGAGCAGCAAATGTTCGAAACAGTTGTGAAAGCTCAACCACTGATATACCAACAATGCTTGACCAAAGTAACTCTCATAAACCTTTACCACTGTTGAGAAAAATCCATCAAAATGGATAAAAATCATCAGTGTGCCATACCTATCTTTCAAAACCATCTGTTTTCATTTCAAACAGCTGTTGGATTATCAAAAGTTACCAACAGTTGTTAGCACAGATGATTCACATCTGCAGTTTCACCTTTTAAGCATCAATCCTTTTTAGAATTCATCCATTTTACAAAACACTTGACAACATCAATGAAAACGAATTCCTACAAAGTCAATCCTAAAACATTTGTCTTCTTATTGGCATTCTACCATTCCTTCAACAAGTCAAGTACCATGGGGCACTAGCAGACAGAAAGTTGGGTATATGTTATGTAAGAGGAGCTTCAACAGTTCAGTGACAACAATATTGAAAAGTTGTACCACAGCTAAAGGATGAGAATCTAATTGGTAAAAAGTGGGTCCTCAACGAACATAGCATATATTAAGGTCAAACATCTGTTTAAGTCCAAACAACTGATATCAAAGGCCAAACATCTGTTTAAGCCCCAACATCTGTTTAAGTCTAAACAGATGTTTAACCAGATCCACTGTCTTCTCATATTTTAGCATCGTTTTCCTCTTCAAAACACTGTTCAATCTAACATGGGTTTCCATCCAACTGTTGACCAAAACTCAAACAGATGTTCAAACCACTGATTGAGTTATTCAAATTTATGTTGAAATACTAAATGAGATGTTGACCAAAACTCAAACAGATGTTGACCAAAAGTCAAATAGGTCAACCAAAACTAAATGGGATGATCTCTTCTGATCTTCATGGGATATATTTAAACCTTCTAACTTTTTCAAGATCCTCACAAAATCTCTGTTCCTTTCTCTCTCCATGTATCTTTGTACACTTTGTCCAAGAAACCCTCTCATCTTCTTCGATCTCTTTCGATCTTCATCAATATCATCTTGGATAATAACAAAGGTATTGTTAAATAATCTGATTTATTTTGCACGTTTTCATGTTTATTCTTTTAGTTTTGAATTACATAGCCGATCATGGTTCTTGTTGTTTTAAAGAAGAAGTTGTAATCGACGTTGGTGTATTCATGTATCTCCCTGTTTTTTCTCAATCCATTGTTGGTTATGATTGCCTTTATTGTTGCGGCTTATACTCGAACAACTTCTGATAGTTCTATTTTTTATATCCGATTACTATGTAGTTATAATGCATGTTATGATATACATATATGATTCTAAAAAAGTGATCTCCATTGTTGATTTTATTGAATTTCACTTTGCTCATGTATTTATCTTATTCTGATGTATGATATAAAATTTCGATCTTTACTGATGTATTCTCATTTGTATTTGTAAAGTTATTTATAAAGTTGTTCATGTGATTCTGATGTATGATATAAAATTTTGATCTTTACTGATGTATTCTCATGTTTATTTGTAAAGTTGTTTATAAAGTTGTTCATGTAACAATGTTATTCTGAAGTATGATATAAATTTCCGATTTTAACTAATGTATTCTCATGTGTATTTGTAAAGTTGAACTTATTTTGATTAGTAGTTGGTATACTGTTTTTAAGTTGTTGTTTGGTACAGACACAAGTCACTATCCTGTCTTTCTATACAATTTATTCAGCTGATGATCCTCCATGTCTATTTGTGATACTTAATCGGAAAAATAGGTTTTAAGTTTTAATTATATGATTTGTTGTAAAAAATATATATATTTCGATATGATAAGAAAATACATGTGTTCTCACCTTTTCGATGTTGTCTATTGTTATTTTGATATATATTAGTTGTATCATCTTTTATTTAGATGTATTGCATACCTTAATGGATTGTATTTGTTTGTTTCTTAATGTTATTGATTTTGATTCTATATAATTGATACTGTTGCAGTTTTACGTGACAATGATTTATGGATTTCCGTGTTACCTTCAAGACTGTAAAAGGAAATGTTTGGTTAGGAATTTTATCCGATCTTACTTTAACGCTTACTTTTTTTTGTATGATATCCAGCAATAAAAGTGTTTTATTTATTTATGTTTAGATTTTGCCAAAACAGTATGAAAAACGGATTCAACAGTTTAATTATCCAACTGGAAATACAAACATCCGGACCACAACTGGAAACGTTTTTAAAGTCTAGATCTATCCTCTAAGCAATAGCAGATATTATTTCTATAATGGTTGGTGTCAGTTGGTAGACAGTTTGAAAATACCTTGAGATTCATGGTTGATATTTCACTATGAGGAAGCATTGGAAAGTTCCAGAATATTATATTTTTATCAAGACATTTCTCTTGCTCCTTGTGATGATTTTTACTACAAACCATCTGGTAACGAAGATTATGTGGTATGTAACTTCAAACAATATTCATCATGTAATTTTTTTGGAGATACAGTTGTTTAATTGTTGTTTTTTTATTTATTTACTTGATTTTCTGATATATTTTTACTAATGTACTATGTAATGTCTTTTTTTCGGATTGTAGAGTATTAATCGTTCTTTTGTTCATCACAAGATGTTAAATACTGTTCCTTCATATCCGGTTCTTATTAAAGGATCTGGAAAGCAGAACTGGTCTGTACGGATGGAAGATTTCAACAATGAACTTTACATAACTACCAGATGGAAGCAGATAAAGAATGACTTGTCAATAACTGCTGATCATCTGATTGTCTTTGAGATGATAGATCTTCAGACTTTTCATATCATGGTTTTCAATTGTGCTACCTACGATTTAGTGCTTCCACCGGAGGTCTTGAGTTCAGATATTGAAACTGTACAAGACATCGTTAATGTCAATTAAGGTGGTATGGTTGTTGTGAATGAAGATAATCAGATCGTACCTATTTCTTTCCGTGTGGACGGTCATTTTGTAAGTTTGTGATGATAAGTTT